>JAOEHX010034265.1:0-10458 GCA_025448015.1 Bolborhynchus lineola | reverse complement strand
CCCAGGGAAGCTGTGAAAGCTCCATCGCTGGCGGTGTTCAAGGCCAGGTTGGACATAGCCTTGAGTGATATGTTTTAGTGGGAGGTGTCTCTGCCCATGGCAGGGGGGTTGGAACTGGATGATCTTAAGGTCCTTTCCAACCCTATTCTGTGATTCTAATTTAATGAAAAAAAAAATTATTCTGTGAGGTACTTGGGTTTTAGTCCCCCATGTTAGTTCTGAACTAAAAAAAAAAAAAAAAAAAAAAAAGTCCTCCTTTTTATTCTCTTTTTAACTGGTCAGTTTTTACAACAGATTGATTTTCTGTCACCATAGCAATCACTGAACGATGTGATGGCATTTAAAGAATACTAATATTTTTCTGCATGTAATTGTTTACCTTGAAACCATAGCTATACAGAGAAAAAGGAACACCATATTTGGCTATTTAAGTTCTGTGGATTTTGTTTATTTTATTTTATTAAATTGGTAAGTGTATTGGTATGTTACAGACTCAAATTGTCTTTCACTTACACCCAGGTAACAGAAGTTCTATGTGCATTTTTTTTAACTCTGCATTGTTAACACTGTTTTAATTTGTTTTACTTTATTAGACCCAATTAACTTATTCAAACTTCTGTTATCAACCCAATATGAAGTTTGGATCCAGATTCCGATGTGAGCTTATCCAAGGGATTTAACTTTTAATAAAATCTGAAAGGATTATAAGCAAGGAAAAATCAACATGATTCTTCTGTTATATCCCTAACGAATGTTACCTAGGGTTTCAGGCAAATGCTTCAGAAATCAGAACAATTTTCTGGCTTTCTCATTTTATATCTTGCTGACAAATTCTGTCCCAGAGTGTCTGCATCTCATTGTCCATTTTTTTCACTTCAGGGCATCCCACATGCCATATGTGTTGAATGACTTCATGAATGAACTGAAGGATGAAATACAGAGAATGCCAAGCGTATTTTATGATGACAAAAAGCAGGGAGGAATTGCAAATTCATGGGAGAATAAGAGTAAAATACAGTTTAATCATACATAGGAGAAATGGTCTGAAATAAATTAAACTGGATTCATTAAGGACACTGGCAAAGTGGCTCACATAGGAAATAACAATCAGAATTAAAATAATGAGATCAAACACAACATGGACAGCTTTAGTCTTAAAAACAAGAAGAAAAATATGGGCTAAATTATTTCTTTGGATTTCATCCAGTTACTCCAAGAAATCAAGTGATGGATATTTCCAGTGGAAGTTGTGGACTCCCTAACATCATCTAATAATTTCTGAAATACAAAAGCACTTCAAGTTTTTAATCAGAATTTACTCTGCTGAGATCCCTAAGTACTAGCATAATGAAAAACCTTGGAAAAAATTAAAATATGGGTGAGAGTCCTTTCCATTCTTCTCCCTTTTCGGATCTTTTCAATGAAGCCTTTTTACATTGGAAGCCACATAATTAAACAGGAGCTAACTAACCCAAAATGTCTGCCTTTCATCCCAAAAGACATTTATGACTGGGGAACACAAAGCCTAATTCTGTATAGTGTCTGCATATTAGAAGTAGCATTCTTCTTTCATCATTCACAGCCACACAGGACTTCCTGTCAGTCCTGCATTATAGTGCTTTCTCACTGGAATTTTATCTATGAATTAATTGAATTGGAGGTCCCAATTAAGCTTTCTTGTACCACAAATACTGACTGGAGTGGTAAAAATAGAGAATGCTTTATACACATTAAAAAATGGTCATTGGAGCAATGAAACATGCTCTAGGAGCAGATTTGCCTCTGAGGAGAGGAAGACGGAAGGGTAATAGGGGATTCAGCCTTTCCATTACCACTGCCCTGTGTACCTTGTGTACCGTGGGTCACACAGTAAAGGAAGAGCTGTGCAAAATGTTGAACTTCCATATTCATCAATTGTCTGAAAATAAGCCTTTCTTTCAGAGAATCTGTTTAGAAAACTGAAGAAGAAATTCTCACAACAGAATATTAAAGTTCTAAATAAATTCACTGAGGTAGATACTTCCTGTAATTATTTATTAGATTACCTCAAATATCCAGCCAGCATTTTATGGCAGAAGACTTTTTTGCCAAATCTAGCTGGAGAAGGCTGGAAAGCATAATATACTGCTATTATACAGCATTAATTACTTTTTTGAAAGTTATGGTATAACATTTGCATTCATTAATTATGTGAGAGCACAAAATGTACTGCTGTAATGCCGAGATCACTAGCTGTAGCATTTGGACATATTGCAGTAAAAACATCCCTAGTTGTTCTGTCATACCTTTTTAAAGCATTCCAAAAGCAAAATCAGCACCCTTGCCCTTGCGTGACTGAACTATGGGTAAGCCTTTCAGAAAAGGTTTTCCTCAAAGAGGCATCAAGTAGTGCTGAGCATGCTCAATATCTCTGAAGTTCAGCTCCATTTTAGATTGAAATTTTCTTTCTTAAGGTCAGCAGGAAATATCTCTGACCATCTAGGAGCCAGGGCACCAAACTTCTTCTTGAACCTAAGCCCTGCGCTTTTAAAACATTGAGTAAGGTCAGCTGGGAGCATCCAGTTCACATTGCTGTCAGGGGCTGGTGGGTACACTTAACCTGAAAGGTGCAATATAAAACAAAGCTTTTTTTGATTTTTGTTCTTTTTTTATTCCTTTTTTTTTTTTCTCCCTTGAGATAGGTAACATGAACAGGAAAAAATAAAAATAAAATAAGTCTGAAAAGTAGTGATGCAAACCTGAGCTTTCTACAGTCTATAAGCATGGATTCTTCATGGGAGACTCCCAGGAAAGTAAGATGGCAACTGAAACTGAACAGGGCTTAGCATTTAGGAGGTACTGCTGCAAACAAAACCTAACGGAGTAGATGAATAATGGTATTATGTCACCGAAGGTAAAATTCCAGCCAGTCATCTTGACAGAGAAACTAGAGGCAGAGGAGAGGAGTTGATTCACTGAGTTATGTCCATAAGTGCTACAGTCCTGTGTAATGGCACACGTGCCTCTGAGCTGGCATTATTTGCAAACGGAAGGTCCTACTAGCAGAAAACATGGCACTCACAGTGTTTGGTAAGACTCCTCTCTAAGCTAATCTCCAATTGGCTTTTATGCCCAGTTGAAACTGGCCTATTACCTTGTTAGTTGGTGTTATTGTTTCCTTAACAGGTGGAACTGAGCATAGCATGCTGCTGAATCAGCCCGTAGATCTGTTTTATTTATAATTGCAGAATCTTTTCTGTGCAGGGTATTGGAGCATAAAGGTTAAGGGGAGAATGTATCATTATGATTCCACCAAGAGAGCAAAATTAACCTGGAAAAATCAACCAGATTTCTAGAAGTGAGGAAAGAAATGGACAAGGCTTCTTCAAAAATGGAATTACATAGAGCAGGAATGAACTGTGTTTCCTTTCTTCTCCAGGGTAAGATCACCAAAGTCTTTCCTGCAACCTACCAAAGTTCAGTTGAATGTACCAATTAGTATAATTAGCATAATAATATCCCTAAACAGATAAACTGGGTTTTATGAAGCTGTTTCTGCAGTAAGGTGTCCTTCACTGTGTTCTCCAGAAGAAGAAGAAGAAGAGGGGGAGGAGTGAAGAAAATATTTTAAAAGTTAAGAGGTTTAAGATTCTGTTAGTACCAAGACAACTTTACTCATTTTGATTTTGTTCCAGTATGGATTTGCATTACAGGGCCTGGTTTTGGACATGTCCCTCATCATATTTGTCTTACTTTTCTCATTCTCTTTTCAAGTCTTCCTGGTGGCACGTTGCTAAATACTTTTTCTTTGGAAGAACATTTCCCCTACTTTTTAAAACATGCAGTACTAAAGTAAACCAAATTACATTCAGCCTGGAGGCTGAAAGGATAGATGGAAGGGAGGTTAGTCATTTCCTTAGAAATGAGGTAGAAGATGAAGACAGGCAAAAAATAAGTAAAATAAAAACTAAAGTATATTTAGGCAAAGTTATACGACTTTTAGTAGGCTTGTGGGAGGATTTATGAATGGACCAATCAGAGTTTGAAAATCAGACTTTAAAGCCAGCTCAAAAGTTACTACATTTTTTCCCCCTTTAGAAATAGCTCCCAGAAAAGAAAATATCTTTCATTTTCTCCTTTATATTTCCTTAAGGAAAGTTTGATTTGTCTGGGGAGAGAAACTACAGCTTTAGAACTAAATTTTAATCCTCAGTAGACGACTGAACCAGGCTCAGTATGAAATCTGCCCTGAGAAGGAAAAACTTGAAATTCAGAATCCCTCTCTGCTCCTTTTGCCTCCTGAGAGCAATAGTAATTCATTGCTGACCAGTGCCCAAAGTCAGCTGGGATACCCCCCTCACCATTGGTTACATCAGCATCAGCCACCCTTGGGTCTAGGAAGTTTGGACCTTTACTCCCATGGGAGCAGTGTGAGTGAGCAGCCTTACTGTGCATGTGCAGCTCAGGGCTGGGCAGTGTTGCCCACTGCATCAGCAGCACAGGAGCATCTTCAGTGCTTGGGAAAGATTCTCCCACTGCCCTGTTCTTCAGTTCTAGACCCACTTTCCAAACAACTAAGAGACAGAGACGAAGAAAAGTTTTAAAGGGATAGCAAAAGTGAGCAAATTAAGGCAAAGTACAGGTTTACCAAATGAGACTAATAAAAAGTACAGCTTCCAGTAAACACCAGAAGGAAAGCAAAAGTACCTTGTAGTGTGCTGCAGTTAGAAAACATAAAAGCAATTTAGTGGAACAAATCAAACCCCAACAACTACTTACCCACCTGTGAAGGCAGTAACAGAATCAGCAGCACCTGAAGGATTGCCTTTATTGTTTGAGGAATACAGCATCTCTTGTTAAGGAGCACACAGACAACTGGAATACGTTACAGGGAAATAGTTAGGACAGCCATCAGATATTCAGTAGCCTACAAATATTCAGTTACTTACAAAAATATTTCAATATTTTCTAGACAGGTAGTTATTAAAAATACCACAGTGGAAGTAATTTCATGTTAGTAAAGTAAGTGGTCTCCTCAGCATTTGATGGTTTTATGCACATAACATCTGAATCTGAAAGTATGTTCGTAGAAATATGCAATTACTGAAAGTGGCAAACTGCTTTTAGAAGGCATCATCTTTATTCCTTACTGAAAGCACATATGCATGCAAAGTAAAACACTGAAATAAAGAGGAACAAACAAACAGGGCTAATAGATATGCTATTGCAGTCTTGAATATCTAATTAAAATAAAGCAGCTTCTGTAGAATGAAGTTTAGGGGTTTTACCCCATAAAACTTTTCCATTAAAGTTCTGTTGATGAAAGACTTTTAATGTGAGGTCACAGACCAAAGGTGAATGTTACTGGGGAAGTTTCCAGAAAATCAGTCAGAGTACTTCAGCAATGAAGCACTGAGCTGTTTTTGCTTTGCTGAAGGCATTGTGGTTCAGGATTGTTTTCCCAGAACTCAAACACAGTTGCTTTAACACTTCAAAGTTTTTGTTCAGTTAAGCTTCAATGAGGGTGAGTACATGTGATGCATCTGGGAAAATCCATGTTAGAAATGAGAATGTAAGGCATGTATAAATTTGTTAACCTTTTAAGCTACAGCCGCTCACAGTAATGAATATTATGTGCCAAGTGTTCTTGAAGGTTATAATACTTGCCAGGTACAGTTGTACTCTTCATGTTTATCAATCTATCTGCTGATCTTTACGTCAATTTTTACCTGCAGGCTAAAAGGGGATCTTGCAATTTGTCATGCTATTTTGATATCTTCTACAGGGAAGCCTGAGCTAGGTTTTTAATCATACTGAAGTTTTCTCTTTTTGACATTAAAAATGTGTAAATTCATGCTGGAATAAATATGAGTCACTGAAAAACACATTTCAACTGTCTGCTTCAGAAAAAAAGTAGTCTTAGACTGACAAAGATGTCATTTGGGCATCTAGAAGATGAGGTAGGTAGAGATTTTCTGGCCATGTTTTCTTGTTTGAAGATTTTGATTCTTAGATATCAAACTAGTAGGTGTCAAAAGATTATTTTACTCAATTTTTTGCCTATTAAAAAAATAAACCAAAATTGATAAATCTAATATTTTCTACATGAAAATTTCCACTTCGAATGGACATGTCCTCTTTTTTTAAAAAAAAAAAAAAGTTTAAACTAACAATGAAAAGCAAAATCCACAAAAATTTTTGCCTTTAACTGATTTTCACAGGCTTGGGCTGAGCTTAATGTTGGATGGAGAAAGCTTGCAAAATCTCTCTTGCTCCTTTTCTTTTTTTCTTCCTCTCCTCCACCCCCAGTAGGAAACCAATTTTTCACTCAGCTGTAATTACCATATTTTGTTCTTAATTAGGTTTGACATGACAAAGAATTTATCAAATATTGGGCTCTTGGACTGTAATGAAAATGTAAATGAAACCATAGTTCAATAGCAGATGAAACCATACAGATCTATGTAGCTATCTGTAGCTGTCTACCTACCTATCTCAGTTTGGAACTCAGAGCCTGAGAATAGTATTTTAACACTGAGCCCCACATTAACATATTAAAAAAGGAATTCCAGGCTATTGTGAGAGGGGGGAATCTTTAGGGTAAAAGCCCAAAGGCAAGTAACTAATAACTTACACCTATTAGTTTGTTTTGTTTTTTCATTCTATTATTCAGGATGCTTCAGTGCTTTTCCTGAAGGTACAAAGATAGGAAGGTATTAATCTCTGCTATGGCTGCCAACCTAATGACTAGCTATGGCTCCCTGTGGATTTCTCTCCACTTTAGTGTCTCACTTTCACCACTTTAGCTGACATTTGCTCAGTTCTGTCCAAATTTCAAAAACCGCTGCAGCCTTTCAGCCTCCATAGCTCCACACCTTCTCACATGTCATATGGGAATATGTCCATATTTCTCTCAAAGCTCTTCCCTGTTAGAGACCCCTAGCCCTTACTTGGGGCCTGCCTACTTAGGTTCCCATGTCTCACACTTCCCTAGCAGCACTGGAAGGCACACAGGGGTCTGGCCCCATGCAACCATGGGAGCTCCAGCTGCCACAATGGGCTGAGGTGTCCCCATGGTCCCCTCACTGTGGTCTCTAGCAGTGCAACCTGCCCAGGCTTTGGCACTTTTGCCAGGTCTTGCCAAAATTGCCTGACTCTTACTGGTGGAAGACAATGGAAAACAGGTGAAGGTGCCTCAGCAGTGAGAGTGCTTGTGAATCTCTCTGTTTGGCTAAACCCAAATCTCACTCCTTTTTTTATGCAGCAAAGCATACAAAGTCTTTCATTTGGAAGGGAGGGATAATCACCTTCATACAATTTTCTCTGAGAGTGGGAGAGCTCAAGCAGGATTCTGTTGTTTCCTTAGACATCCTGTGTTTCTTTGCCATGCTTAAACACTCACTCACTGTCTATGGCTGCAGTTTTGAGAAGTCATACCAGCACTCACCCTCCCCATAGCAGCTTCCTATTAGTTTACTACTTCTGGGCAAAAAATGTGCTCAGAGTTTTTGTGTGTGCCCCAGGGGATCTTATATTCCTCTCCCACCCTGTAGTGCAGGAAGGGTTGATGACCAAGATGCCAGCACAAGCCCTGGCTTGCATGCCTGCCTCCCAGTGTTCCTTGGTCCAGGGCAGTTACACAAGCTTGTATGCATGCAGCTGTTGGAAAAACCTGAATCTGCAAGTCTTTGCCTGCAAGGCTTGGGAGCTGCAGGCAATCCATCACTTTTGATCAGTCAGCCAGAGTGGTTTCTTCATTCCTTTCTTACGGAGTGCTGTGTCCATGTGGTACTTTTCAAGTGGATGTGAGCTATGTTTGCTCACTCACCAAGCTGACTTGCAGCATGCAGGTACGATGGCATTCCAGGCACAACTAAGGAGCTAGGTCATAGTCATCATGAAGATATTTGGATCCTCAGTAGGACTCTCCATGCCACCTTCAGCACCTTGTTCCTGTTTCTCCACTCAGCTCGGAGCATCTCCATGAGGGCCACATTGCCTCATGGTCATCTACTTTTCTGCAGAGCAGAGCAGTGGCGCCTTGCAGCCTGGGCACTCGAGACAGCTGGAACACAGCTCCAGTCTGTGCTGTAGTCTGGACTCAGGAAAATGGTTTCAGTAGTCTGCTTGGGCTCCTTATGTACAGGAAATCCATGCATAGAAAAATCCATGGGAAAATCTTTGAAAATCCGAGTATGCTAACCACATCTGTGAGCAGTTCTGGGTTGGTAACAGTTTCCAGTGTAATTACTATGGCTTTCAGGAGCCTCAAGTCCCTGTTATAAACTGTATAATCACAGTCTGGTCCTTGCAGAGTCCCTCAGGATTAGATTTTTGGGCCTGAGTCATCTTCAGATTAAATCTTCCCCAAAATTCAACCTATTTCTCTTCACATAATGTCCACTCTGTGGACATGTATAATTTCTGCAAGCATCGCTATTTTCTTTTAAATACTAACAAATATGCAAAGACAATATGCTGAAAAATGCCTTCTTTTATGCTACACTACTAGGAAGTTTAAACTTGTCTGAAATGGTTTAAACTTTTGATGCATTTTGTTACACTAGAAAGATAAGGAAATTGGCAGTTATTCATGATTTAGTCTAATCCTCTTACCTATGTTTTTTCCATTTAACAATTGGATGGCACATTTGAAAAAAAAAATCTTTACGAAAATGTTCACTTCTTTTAAATCACTGCTGTTTCAAGTCATAAAACTCCTGCAAACTGTAATAAATTTCAGTTCTTCATAGTAAGTACTGCAGTATAGAGTGTAGTGTTAAAAAATGCAAAATAAGCAAATATTCAGCCAGCTAGTAGTGCAGAAACGTTGGCTTTAAAAGTGACAAAAGAAGCATTCATTTGCACTGATCCAAGCTGTAATGATTCTTTCTTCTTTAGAATTATTTTTTCCCCTGAATAACCATCAATACTCTTCTGATATCCTAAAAGCCTGAAATGTGTTTTGCCTCTTCAATACAACATAAAAGGTGTATTTTAAAGGTCAGAACTTATTATTTTATGTATTAGAATTTACCTTCTATCTGTCTTCATAATCTGTCTGACTTCACGGTGCTGGCATATCCACATCAGAAAATACTTTCACCTAGTTGTGTGCTTACCCTTCAGCTATTCCTTTTGAACAAGATCTCAGGAGAACAGGTATATCCTTTCAGCAAAGAGCTCCTTGCCACCTCACGAAAAGACTTCTGTCTCCTTTTATTTGAGAGAGCTAGTCTTACAACAGCAACAACTGAGGTGTTCAATAACTTCATGATCAGTTTACTTTATTTCTGTTCTGCTTAATGCTATTGAAAGAGTGGTGAGAAATTCTAAGGCAAATTTCAGAAATTATGAAAACTGGAAGCCTAACAGGGCATGGGAAATGTACCATATACACTCCCTAGGGTCACCAAGGGGCTGTGTCACTTCAAATCTAAAATACCTATTCCTTTTTATGAGCACATCTGAGCATGTCAGCAGACCACAGAGGAGGCTGCCTTTAAAACTCAGTCATAGCTGTGCCAGGGACGTGTTGCCTAATGGTTCAGCTAGAAGGCAGTACCAGAAGATTGCGTGCTTGATTCAAAGGGAATCCCCGCTGCTTTCAGTCCATCATCAGTATCATGAAGTCTTTGGGAATGACAAGTGCTGTTTCTTTCAACGTTATTTTGATGGACAGGAAATTGTTCTGGGATGTAAACACAGCTTACTTGTAGAATGAAGTATGTATCTTAACTCTATCTCCTCATTCAGTTGGCATGTGGTTGCTGCAGAATTTTAATGAGGAAAAGGTGTTTTAAATCTGGTTTTCTTCTAGCCTATGGCAGTTATTCCTTTCTTACAAAACAGCAACAGTATCTGACACCCAGGGGTGCCCTGTCAGCAAAAGAAACTGCAAAATCATAAATAAAGTTCAGAACTAGGTTGAAGGTGGGACCAACTACCTTAGTACCTTTGTCATTCAGGAGAATTTAAGAGGGCTACATGTGTTATTGGGGTTTAATTCATACCAGACAGTAAAAACATGAGGACCTAGTCTGGTATGTCATATAGCCTGAAGCAAAGCCAGAAATCCCTGCAGGAGGTTGATATGTTTTAGATGTTTTCTCTTTTTCCATGAATTTTTTGTTCCTTTGTGAGTGAGCTGTAGTCCTTGTTTGTGTTTAAGCAGAGAACAGGTACATTGCACAGTGTCCTCTGCAGTCCTGGTACCTAGCTTCCCTGAGCTGGGAGGCAGCAGCTCTGTCTCTTCTGCCTGCCTGGCCTTCCTCCTCACTGGCCCCTTTCCTTAGGGACCTGGATGTGGGGGAAAAGGAGTGTGGTGCTGCAGGATATGGAATTTCAGATCATTCCTGAAATCATAGTTCAGTACAGTCTTTGAAACTGTGGGCAACCCTCAGGTGATCTCATTGTGAATTTAGAAGGAATACCAAAAGCAAGATGCATTAAAAGCTCAAGCTCAGTTAATATCTCTTC
>JAOEHX010034263.1:0-13508 GCA_025448015.1 Bolborhynchus lineola | reverse complement strand
AACTAAAGTATCTTCACTGACATCACAAACCTATTTTTTTTCCTGTGTTAAGTAGCAATGTTAATCACTCCTTGACTACGAAGTTACAGCTAACCCTATTTTCATAAATATCTTCCTACGGCTACAACTCTCCTCAAGTGAAGCTTTGTTTCAGAAAATAAATAAATAAATCAATACAGAACACAAAACCCCTTTTTCTAAGCATTTAACTCCAGTGTCATTTTCAAAATAAATCTCAGGCAGATAACTCACTCTGAAAACTGTATCATGTTTTAAAGTTAGGAATTCTGAAAAGAACCCTGTAATCTGAGGTTTAGCCAACACTTCTGGGTTAAGCATTTTCCAGAAATTTTCTACAGCTCTCATACTCCATATTCAGAGAACTGCAAAATAAATTGCATGTACATGAAGTGCACTTTAATATGGGCCTTCTTCTAAACTGCCTTCAAAGGTACTACTTTGAAAGAAGAAAAAGTTATGAAAAACACAGATTTAGTTTTGCTTTTAAGAGCAATTTACATTGTTGCAGACAGCACAGGCAGTAATACTATGTTGGATAATCCTACTCATTGCTGTTAAGACCCAATACTCATTCACTTGGACAAATTACAGAATGCACAAGCCTTTTATGCCCAAATACCTCCTTCAACCACTTTTCAGTCTGAACTCATCAGTTTGTTTTTTGTTGGTTTTTTTTTTTTTTTTGTAAGTAGGTAAAATACTCTGTTCCTTTCTGAATGTTTATAAACAGGAAAATATCTTCCCCCCAGGTAAAAATGTTTTAAAATCTGGTCTGTTGGGATGCTCTAGCAGTTGAAAGCTGTGAAACACTGACAAGCAGGGACCATTGCCTCAGAAAGACACTGTTAGGAAGGCCCCATGTACCATCACAAGGAAGACCCGGCTCAAATTTGCTTTAGCTGGTAAGGTTCTGCACCACCACTAAGCTCACATACAACACCAAGACTGTACAGGATTTCACCCTCTTGCATGAGATGTCTGTGCGATGGTGTGGATGCAAGCCTAGCCAATGGATAGCTAAGAACACTTAATCCTAGGACTGAAATACTTTTATTCGCTTAAAAATCAGCTGGGTGCCATCAGGAGGATAGTTAGGACACAGGGGAGAAGGAAACCAGAAGAGGAATTAGAGTTCAGAATGGGAACAGAAAAAGAAAACTGCAAAGAGACACGTGTAAGATGCTGATGGGAAAGCAGAGTCACAAAGACCCAACCAGTACAGCATGTGGAACTTCAGACCCAGGACCCACCATTTACAGATTCCTTCCTTCTTTTAGTGAATAGCCAGTAGGCCAAGGAACACTGTCAACATGAACCTCTATCCTCTCCTAATGATACACAGACTATAGAAAGAAAACATGTGTCTAGCTATGATGCTTAAATGCCACATATGTAAACCAGTATTATGCCTGCCTTTTAAGGTTTGTCATTTTTTTTTTGTTCCCCGATAATTCTGGCAGAGGCACACAGATTTTCACAAGTGCTTTCTTCTCAAAATATTTCAAGAGTCTACACAGAAGCATTAACCATTATCCTGCAAATAAAGTGGAAGGTATTTCTGTTATGAAGAACTAAGCCAATGCCTCAGTTTCTCTGTTTGTAATACACGGCTGTCACCTTAGCGAGGCAATATAAAAATATAACTTCTTCAAAAACATATTATAAAGTACTTCCATGAAACTGTAATGAAGAAACTGGGGAGAAAACACTGATTCAGAATTTAGTTATAATTTTGGAAAGCATGACCTGAACAATGGGATTAAAAAAGAAAAACCTCAGTGAGCAAACACCACACATCCTGTCTAATGAGGCCAGAGTCCTCAAGGAAAAGCACCATTTAATCAAAAAAGCTATGTAACAGGCATATGCAGACAGAACCTGACTTAAGACAGGAAAGAAAAATCTTCATTCCACCATTTCTTAAATTCAGATTGCCTTAAGTATGCAATTTTAACAGTTATTGAAGCAGAGGTTTATGTACTGAATAATGGAGGGGTTGGTTTGTAACAGAACTTCAGGATGCTCATATAAACAGTGACCTATATCCCTCTCAGTTTATGAACTGAAAATGAGACAAGTTTATGACACAGTAATAGAAAG
Source organism: Bolborhynchus lineola (assembly GCA_025448015.1). Taxonomy (NCBI): domain Eukaryota; kingdom Metazoa; phylum Chordata; class Aves; order Psittaciformes; family Psittacidae; genus Bolborhynchus; species Bolborhynchus lineola. Next base: position 11,387 of record JAOEHX010034263.1, on the reverse strand, counting down.
ACTAAGCATCAGGAAGAACAAGGTAACCCAAAACTCATCTTTGCAATCTTAAATTGCTGGGGAAGCACAGAAACCAAGTGAAAGAATAGATGAAAAAGAGTAAGAAAAGTACAGGGACAAAAAAAGACAAACCAAAAGAATACAAAAGGTAGAAAAAAGTGGTATTTTGAGAGCACAGGAGACAATAGAGGCTAAAGTGTTCTGCATTTATCTAAAATCCTGTCTTCAGATAAGATTAAATTCACAGCATTGTGTGCCTACACTGAAACTGGGAATGTCTTCATTCTTCTTTGATGGAATATAGCTGCTTCTCTTCAGATTTAAACAGCAACCCAATTCAAAGTTTCTCACACTAAATGGAGGAAAAAAACCAATTTTAAATAGTTAAAATTTCAAAGCATATTTGTTATCACAAAAAAACGTAAATGAAATATTACAAAACTAATGTGTGAAGGATACGACCACCACAGCAGTGTTGTATAGATTTTTATTACTATCATACATACTATCACTTCATATATCAACCCCAAATTTAAACTAGCTCCTCGTTACAGATTTGTAATTACAAAGTATCACTAAGAGTCGCATTCTTACTTAAGGGACATATTTCCATCAGTAATCCAGCCATCAGTAATTCTGGGGTTTTTTTTGATGATTTTATTTTCCCAATTTGACAGTGCTCACAGAGGTCAGACTACTGACAGGAATAGGACCTGGTGAGATTCCCAGTGAAGGACAAGACCTTGCTATGGAACCCAAACCAAACCCACTCTACCAGTGGCTATCTGTCTTGTTGCAAGATAACACTCTTACCCTGATTGTCACTGATTGTCACCTCTGAGAGAAAAACACTAAGTGGATCTTCAGAGGAAAGAGAAAGAAAAAAGAAGAGGATAAAAAGGATAACATGGGCAGAAGCATGGTACTTGCATCCAGAGAGGAGAAACACACCACCAAAGGGAATTTTGTTTTGTTAACCAAGGCAAAACTTGGTATGTAGTATGGGCTTTACACTATAAAGCATGAGGGCAACCAATTCTGCAAGACCATTTTCACTTTTTTTTTCCCGTTTCAGTATTAGAGTTCAACACTGACAACTATTTTAAATGCTCTTCATGCATAACAATTTCAGAAGTCTAGCTTCTTAGTGATATCTGTCATTCTCTTGCGGTTCTATACACTTTTTTCCTTTACTGTAAAAACAGTAACAGATATTTCATATTTCAAAGTGTCACTACAATTATTAGTGACTAAGAGTTTTCACAGAAAACATGTTCACAACCAGAACATCCATACCACAGAAGGACCAAAAGGACCAAAACATACCCACACAGTTTAATGGAGTGCCATTGCAAGGGCAACATTAAAGGGATGTCGGGTCATTCTGGCCCTGCACCAGTCAGTGAAAAGATTATCCATTCACTCCACAAGCTGCAAATCAGAAAGGCAGACACTAAATAAGCCTGACATAAAAATTCAAAGTTTTACTTAAATAGAAAGGAAAAGGAAAGGTTACAGATCTTCTACAAAAATCTAATACTTCTCATAAAAAACAAGTGATACAAGGAGTGCAGGATAAGCACTAATTTCACAAAATTAAATTATATTAACAGGACAATTAAGCATCGACAGTAAAGTGTGCGGCTTGTCACACAAAAATAAATAGGAAATACTTTCCATTAGACTCCACCCTCCTAACAACCAACCCCCCATGAACCTTGTGATACCAACAGTTTCCTGTCACAGCTGTGCTCAAACCAGGCCAAGAAGACTCAAGAGATAAAACACCAACAACCGCCAGGGCCTCCTTGATATTAGCAGTCTTCTCTTTCCAGTGGACAGACAGTCAATACACAGCTGTGGTGAGGGAACTCCAGAACACAGTCTTAAAAATAAGACTAGGCACATGAACAGTGAAAGATACAACTGCTGTGTTACTCTTGCACTTGGCTCCCTGGATTACTACTCTAGAATAAGAGGAAACAATACCAAACAGAAGAGCGGAACGTATTTACTATAAAAACAATTTCTCCCCTGTAAACGCAGTATTAATAACAGGCTGGGTCCCGGCTGACACACCAGGCACAGAACAATATGGCCTGGCCTGCACAGGCTCTTCCTCCTTGGGATGCTTCCCTGCCCTTGTCCTGCTCCTTACCTTGGTTACCCAAGGTGCATGCCTGCTCCACCTTGGCTAGGGGACAGTCATGGCCTTTCCATGCGAAGAATGTGGCACTCAGGAGTCCCTCAGTGCCAGCAGACAAATGTCCTTCCTTCCCCCAGAACCACAGTGCTCTAGCTGTGTCCCAGGGCAATTTGGAGAGCCCAGAATTGAGAAAAACACAAAACACTGCAATTCACAAGGCAAAGCTGAGTAACAATGAACTTAGTTTTGACATCTTGCTCCTCATCACTAGCATACTCAACAGTTCCTCAAGAACAGGAAGGATTGTCTCCCCATGGTGAGGATAAGGGGATGGTACCCACAGGCCTCCAGGAAGGGTGGTGCAGTGCTTTGGGGGCAGGGGTGGGTGTGTGTGGGTGTGTGTCCCAGTACATTCTCTGCGTCAAGAGTTTCTTAAGATCCACAAAGAAAGGAAGAAGGCATAGGATAACACGCTTTACTGAAGGCTGTTACCTACTGTCACTGACCACTCTCCCCCTGCATAACCCAAGTCCAACCTAGAAGCAAAACCTATTCATATAGAAATGGCACATCTCTACCCATCTATAGGGATGCATGCTGTTTGGCCTCAGGAAGGACAAGGGTAAGCCTTATACTGCGCTTCTGGTGTCATAAATACCAAGGTTTACAAATTTTTCAGTCTTTCAAGCTGACCTTTATGATTGACAAAGAAGTCTGAGGGCTGACTAATTCCCTCGTCCCAAAGTTCTGGATACCTGACCTAAACACTGCTAGGAAATTAAATCATTTTATTTGTTCACATCATTAAAAGCACATATAATATCCCATTTGTTCTTAATGCTGCAATCTAATGAAGTCACTATCTGTTTAGTTTTACAAGTATCTATCTACTTCTTCAGATCTCAGATCCCTTTGAATCCACTCTTCACTGAACCACAGGATTCCTCAGGGAAAGAGAACCTTGTAAAATGAAGCATGTGGCATGGCAGTAAACAACACTATAAAAATTTAACTTTTATAAGGATGGTAATAGAACAAAGGATGTATCTGTTTTGGCCTTGGATTTCAAGACTCTCAACCTTTGATCCTCTAGTCTAACATTTCAGCTCTGTTCCTAACATAAAAATACAGCACCTACTTCAAGAAACTGTGAAAAATGAGAAGCAAGCTACTCTGTAATGAAGCTATAATTCTTCATAAATCCAAGTTCTGTCCCTTAAATTATTTACATATGACAGGTTTGTTCTGCACAGGTGTTAACCCACCAGTAAGACATGATGCATCCTACCATTTAATTTAACATGTTATCCGTAGCCTGAATTCAAAAAGCATGACAAAAGTCACATTCAGAAGAGCAAAACATTGCTAAGACTACAGCACAAGGTGTACAAAAACTAAGAGAATTTATAATTTGATCATAAATGTCACCTAAAATACTGAAAAAAATGGTTTATTTTCAAGCATATTTCAAGTTTGATCTCAAAGTTGCATTAATACAATTAACATCTCCTTTTCACATCTGCAGCATCCACAGGCTTTCAAAACTATTAGAGTTACAGAGCAGAGCCAAATTATGTGAGAGGTCTCTGAGAAAGTCCACGTACCTGTAAGCAGGAACCCACCGGGTTCCTTTAAATTAGAGAAACAAATACCTATGGTACTACATAGTGCTTTCAAGCTGTTGTTTCCTTTCGGATATGCCAAACTAATACTCTAAAATTCTGCAAATGCAGAGGAGTAACATACCTAACTGTGCAAACAAGATACCTGATATTCCTAAAACACAAGCAGAGATACTGTTTGGCCATAGATATTAACAGGGAAAATATTTCAGATGTAAATACCCACAATCAAGAACCATGTAGGATGTGTTCTGCTGCATACCAGTGTGGATGAAGCCTCTAGGTGCTAACAATACAAGAAGCGTTACATAAGACTATGCACTTATTTTTAGAAGCACATTACAAAATTAAGTACTGCACTGGAATCTGTTGCAGAGCCGTGGACAGTTACATCAATGTGCACAAAGAACAATTGCTCAGCTGGAGCAGAATATTAGAGTCGGTTCAGATGGAGTTCTCTCCTGCTAATCCCAAAAAATACTGAACCATCTGAGACTAAGAAAGTTAATTTGCATTCATTAAAAAAATAAAGAAATCACACTACTAAACATAAATGCAGACATATTATTTCCTATGAGCAGCAGAACTAATAAAAAAATAGTTTCTTCCAGACTTGTTCTTTTGTTTCTTAATACTTCTCCCACACCATGATAATGCTCAACTTCCTCCTTTTCCACATCTCTTCATGATTCTCTCCCCCCTGCTCCAGGTAAAAGAGTTGTGGTGCAGACACTAGGGAAGTCTGCCTGTGTTCACAGGCTGCCTGACCAGCTGCCATCCTACTGAATACATATCAGATCCAGGCTGACTATCTCCTTTCCAAGACAGTGCACTAATTTTGGCTTCTTTCCCCTACCTAGACACAGTTTTATGAGGTTTGTAGGACCATAACTTCAGTCTTACTTCCTCTTGCTGATTTAAGTTTCCATATATAAATACAAAGTATAAATTCAGTTAAATCCTTACCTCCTGATTTAACTCAAAAGTTAGGTTACCTATATATACTTGATGCATTTTAGATTTTTATATATACACACACATATATACACACTTACTGGGAGGGGACAGGCAAACCAAGCAATCTCATTAACCGCACCTCCTGAGAAAAACTGAACCAAAGTTTCCTAGATGTTTGCTTTTATAAACAGTACTAAATGCCACAGAATGAATCCAGCACACATTTGCCTAGACTTAACTTTGTTCTTCCCTCACCATCTGTGATTTTCACTATTCTTCTTGTTCTTACCACTTCCTAAGAAATTACATCTAACTTCATCATGCATCACTCTGCTCTTCAGAAGAACCCAACCTGAATTCATCAAAGTGGCATCCCCTATTTCTTGTAGGTACAGACATAAGCACAGTCTACTACCAACAGATTTTTACTACCACTGTTCACTCATTTGCAGCCTATGGTATTTCTCTTCAGGCTATTTGCTAAGCACACTAACAGCATGGTCTGGACTACGCTTAGGCAACCAAGTTTTAAAATACACCTCTCCAAATGTCTCAAAAAATCAGCTTTGCAGATGCACATATTCACTAGTATAGAAAAGTCCAGCAGTTGCGTGCTGGAATACACACACGCTGCAGCAGTTAAGGGGCAGTTAAGACACCTGCTCTCAGCCAGCCACTCCTGGCTGCCAACCAGACACACACTTGGTCACCCCAGTTTTCAAGACTTGAGCTATTACTAGAAAAACAAATTCAGCCTGGTGGCACAGGTAAGAAACAGAGGCCTGAAATTCAATCCACAGCTAATATCAACCACTTGCAAATTCCTAATTAAACTGTTCTGAAAATACTACTCTCCATCAAGCATATACTGCTGGTTAGTCACCATATACACCTGCCTGAGGTAAGGAAAGGCCAGGATGTCGGTGCTCTTCTGAAAACTGCATTTTATTTTTCCAAGAAATTTGGAAAGAAGTTTCATCACACAACATGTAAGTTCCTACATAACTCATCTTCCGTGAATTAGGGGGAAAACAAATAATGTATTTATTGCTCAAAATATACCAGTCTGAAAGTGCCAAAAAGCTTCCTAAGAAAGAAGTTAGCTCCACATCACAATAGCACAGGGACATGAATGTTCTTTAACCTTCGCCACAATATAAAAAGACATTCTCATATATAATGCTGATCCTAATCAATTTGATCTTGAAGAATCAACTTACTAGAAATGCGCATCCACATCCATAAATAAGCCAACAAATTGAGATTTCAACCTTAAGGTACCTTTCTACTTTTTGATGACGCTTTTGATATGTTGACAAAGGTACCACATAGCAAAGTATCAAGTACTGCCACTGCAACAAACTAATCAAGTACCCCATCTAAAAGTTTTTTTTTTTTTTTTACTGCAAACAGTTTTACAGGTGGGCATATTGCAACTTTTAACATTCTGAACTGCTCCTCATCAGTTCAGTCTTTCAAAAGCTGACATGGCATACAGCTGATTTTTATTTTAAACCTTTTAGGTCTCCACTTTCCACACTGCAAAGCATGGTACGAACTTTAAAGAAGGGAAGACCTATGCATTTTTTAGCCTAATTATTCATTACGTAAAATGCCCAATTCACAGCTATTTTCCTGCCTTTTGCTTTTTCTTAGATTTATTTACATGCAACAAGTACTTTCTCACAATGGCACTGCTTCTGAGTGGTGAAAGACTCCAAACATATAGCTGAACAGGATCCCTATACAGCAGGGCAACAGAAGGCAGGTCAGCAACCTTTTTTCCATCATTACAATTCCCTGGCAATACTGCCTTTGCAAGAACAGTTTTCACAATCAGAGCAAGAACAACAAAAAATGCATTGAAAATAGTTACAAATAATAGTCAAGTCTACCTTAAAGAATGCAAGGCTTCAGTAGGTTGGAAGAGCAAATAAAACAAACAAACCTGTTTCAGTCACACAGACTGTATGACAAGTACACAATCCACTGACACAAGCATTAGTTACTTATTTTGCACTATGCCAGGCATCTTCCTAGAACCCTTACACAGAAGAGATAATATATAGAGATAATATATAATGTTACATGAGCATTGTCTGTGTTACAAAGGCAGCCTTAGAAAAATTTGCTTGCAAAGAAGCTGCCTACAAATCTAAACATTAACAATTTATAATTTAAAATAGTTGGTGGTTGTTTTAATGGAATTAGTCATACTGGTTCTTTTTTGTGCCTTGAAAGCCCTTGCTACTGTTTTCAAATACACAAAGATTTAAACTGCAATGAAAATGTTGTGGACATACAATTCTGAAACACCATAAGGCAAAAAAAACCACAAGTGCCACCCACTGAATTTCGTATAGGCCCCTTTTGAGGTTTTTAAAATTGCTTTCCCTGACTATGTATGTTAACTGCTACTGGTATCTAGTTCCACAGATGCCTTGAATCATGAAAAGTAAAACATGGGAAAGCATTATCTTCTTACTACAGACTAGAATTTGGCTATAAATTGGTTAAATGACTTACCCAGAGTCACCCATCACTTCAGCAGGTAACTCAAAGACAGAAAACATGCTCCAACTCTTATGCTCATGCTCAACCCACTGGATTACTGTCTGCTCGGAGAGAGTAATACAAAGTAGGGGTGTCTATTTTACTTCCCACAAATGCACAAGCATTTTATACTAGTTTTCATTTTAAATAAATACACCCTTTTACAAATAACTTGACCTCAGCCAACCATATTCAAACATCATCAATATCAAATGTATAAAAAGAATTTAAAAGCAGAACTTTGAAAATACTTCAGAAGTTCATTAAACTACTCACTGAAACAGAAAAGAATCCCAAGCAACATGGGGTACAGGATGACACTTAAAAATTCCCCCACCCCCAAATGAATCCAAATCAAAACAGAATGAAACAATGGTTTGCTTATTAATAAATTTCTGATCAACAATGCCTGCAATGCAATTCAACACTGAGAACATGGGTTCAGACACATCTTCCTCAAAAGAGAAGGATGTGTCTGAAAAAAAAAGCCTCAATTATAACCAAGTTTTAACCTACCACCATAATCTGATAGGAAACCTCATTAAGAAATGTGGAGAGCTGTGAAATCAAACAGATGAGCAGTGTAGAATGGTCAGATGGCAGAGCACGCAAGTCAAGGAGAAAAAATAATGCACGCTTTTCTCTACTGCTAATGATAACCAGTGTTACCTCAAGACAAATCAGGGGGGCTCAGTAACCTCTTTGGCCAAGCATGCTTTACACCCTCATTTGGGGCCTATTTCGCAAGCAGATCAGAAGCTGAGCTAGTACATGCTACCATAACAAAAATATTCCATTTTCAGCACAGATTTATAAATGAAAGGTAAAATACAAACTAAAAGCAATCTGCCTTTTTCTTGTTATTATTTTTTGCTGATAAAGACACGAAGACTTTAAATCCTACACAGAAATCTCTTACTGATTAGCAGAGACCATGTTTGCTATACACACACCTTCTCTAACAAAGAAGGTAATTCCATAGGACAATTTTAAACATCCTGCTGTGCAGCAATTTCATTCGACCCAATTCTTCCTGTGCTGATAGAAGGCTCAATAAAAGCACAGTTAGCTGTCAACATACAGCACCCGTCCTGAAGACTCTCGCACACAAAGTTAACTGTCAACATGCGAGTAGGTGCTTTTAAGTCAATGAAACTACCCACAAACTCTCAGTTGTATATGTGTTTTCACAAGAACCTGTGTCAGGAGTCCAATGCAACACACAAACAGAACATATGTACTAACGCACATTGGAAGGAAAAAAATAAATAAATAAAAAGGGTAAAAAAAAAAAAAGGCCAACCCTGTTCAGGAAATGCAACTGAAAGATGTTGGTTTGAATTGCTCAGTACAGTGTATTTGAGACATCAGGATAAATTTCAAGCAAAAATATTAGCAGATCTCTGTTATGCAGAAGAATGTTTACATACACATTTTTATTTATTTATACCTCAAAAGCCAAGATGAAGCATAGTTAACCTAACTTGAACTTCTTGGCTGTTCACAACAAGCACTGTAATTGATGCAGACACTGTACTAATAATAATTTCAAAAAATGGGAAAGCCTGTATCACTTACAGGGCAATCATTTGAATATGTGGCAAAAAATACTGGTTTGACTTACTACTGCACTGTATTTCTATATAAGCTGGCACAGACCTTCCTATCTAAACTCACATTTAGAAACATTCTCAACAAACACAGCAAATTTTCCACCAAGAATTCAAGAATTTTTTAGATCTATTTTTTTTTTAGGTACACATTTTTTAAGGTACCTTTTAAAAAAAAATCTATATTCAAGCACATTACAGCTTTTAGGGGAAACACAAAAATAAAGCTGAATGCAAGCACCTACTTATGTCAGAACAAAATTCTGTACTTGGAATCTTAGGTGCACTTTCTATAGTACCTCATAACAAAACAGCAATTCAGCGTTTCTCTTCAGTTTCCCGATCAAGCCGGAAAGCCAGGTGCAAGAAACTTTTATTTTAATTCACCTATGATGTACTTTCAATTTGTGTTCACTTCTTCAGTCAATAACAACAAGGAGGTGCAAGATATTTCTGAATAAACAAAGTTACGATACAAGACAGCATTAAAGCTATGATGTGGCTACAACTTTGCAATTACTACACAACAGACCCCTGCATCAACACAAAACTATAGAAGAATGTTACTCACAAGCTACAGCAGAGGCTAAAAATGCAATAATGCTTCTAATTTCAGAACTAACCTCCATGTAGACAGAAATGCACTTACAAGTATTGTAAATAGGAGCAGAAATGCTCCCTGACAGCTACCATTCCACTGTGAGCACAGAGAACTTTCAAATGAAGGACCTGAGGTACAGACCAAGATCTTCAGGTGCAAACAGCCACTTATAGGACCAGTTTTTAGCATCAAACTTCAGCACATGGTAACCACCCTATTTTTATCACTGAATACCAATTCTCTAAAGTTGTATTCTTTCAAAGAAAATTCAAAGGGATTTTTTTTATATAAATTCTAGGGATTTTTTTTTTTTTAATTATTTCCAATTCTTAGCCAAGGCATTTACTTTCATTTTACTGACATACAAACAGGTTACAATAACAATGACTACTTTGACAGCAATATTAAGTTTCTTTTAGAGAAATGTAGACAAGGTTTATCTACTACTACACTGTTAAGCATTATCAACAACTTCCTGAAAGTGAAAGGGAAATAGACTTGCAAGTCAAGTCAGTCAGCTCATGATAGCGAGTATTCAAATTCCTTCCTAATATCAGAAGCAGTCGACACCCTGAAGTTTAGCATGCCAGCTGAATTCTCAACATAAACAACAGTGGAAGTTTGGGAGGGTGGGAAGGCATTGGACACTCACATAGTCTTCAGGATTATAAAACTGGATGTTGTGAGCTGTGTTCTATGCCACTGTAAGAGAATGCAAAGTACATATACACACAAAACTATTGTTCCAGGTCCAAGCAAAGATGCCTTCGCAATATAAACTTAAACGATTATTTCACCCTTGCAGGTCTTTACAAGTCTTAACATGTAACCTCAAGAAACATAAAGGTTTCCACTGACTTATGTGACAGCAGGCTTGATCATCTTAAACTCCCTTCCCCCATCTGAAGAGTTAAGACTAGCAACCAGCCACAAGCACCAGATGTTACTGCCATGAAGGCACACAGGAATATCTCCTTCACACACTGATGTCACACACACGCACGCAAGTATACAAGGAGACAAAAAGTTCTTACCTTCCCTTGGGGATAAAATAGTGCAAAGTTGGAAGTAAGTTTTTCCCAAAGAAAACAGACTTGCAGTAGAAATGAAAACATGCTTGTGTTAGATGTGGAACAGAAGCTGCTGATCCACATCTAACACAAGCATGTTTTCATTTTCTCATATTACAAAACCTTCAGAACAAAGTTAACTGTAACTTCATGCATAAAACCGACCCCAAAGCAGATCTGCTAAACCTAGGACACCTAGAAGCACAACCTCGTTTCCTTCAGGAGCACACATAAGCCAGCTACAGTGTAAACACTGTCTCTTACACCCTTCCCCAACACTCCGGTGTCCCTAACCTGTCACCCTGTGCCACTTCCTCCTCCAGCCTGCACCTGCACCTGAACCCCCAGGTCAGGTTCACGCCAAAGCTCCATACCGCCGACCCGGCGGGCAGGGGAAGGCCAGCTTCTTCCGCCGAGAGCAGCGCTCAGCAAAAGCAGCTCGGGCCGTTTCAAGTTTGTTATACAAACACGTCCGAGGGAAAACCAGAACCTGCTTATACACCGCCTTAACCGCCGCCAGGAGAACAGTGGAAAAGGCACAGACAAAAAAAATATACATCTATTTCGAGATAAAAGCAGCCAGCAGCACCCCTCCCTCACCCCTTTCTGCACTCCTGGCCTTCCCGACGGCCAGCGGAGCAGGCCGCAAAGCCACTCCGGCGAGGCGCGCAGCCCGGGACCGCCCGGGAGTGGGACCGCCGGCAGCCCCGGCCGTGGGTGGCAGGTTTCGCTGCCCCGACGCCTGGCCCGGCGGAAGGAGGCTGCGGGATAGGGCCTGGCGGACGCGCAGCCCAGCCACAGCACGGAGACGGGCTCGGCGGGAGGAAG
>JAOEHX010034262.1:0-13787 GCA_025448015.1 Bolborhynchus lineola | reverse complement strand
AAACACCCACAACATGCAACCAGCTCCATAGAGCCACACAGCCAGCTGTACTTTGCCTTAAACTTCTCTGAAACCTGAATTTTCTAAGAGTGATATTCAAAGTGTTCAGCTTGCTTCCTTTTCCCTTTTTCTCTTTAAGGTAAATATTTTACTTCAGTTTTATGTCAAATATATACCTGTTAAAAACAACCCAGAAGGGCAATGAGTACCATTCATTTTCTTTATCACATATTTCATATATCAAGAAAAATAAGAGGAGTGAAGGTATCACTTCCTCATTCTGGTTTTCTTCCTGTCTTAGTTGCTAATCTAATTGTTACTTTTTGAGTGTGAATTTCTCAGAACAGATAAAACAAAGGGTAAAACTCTTCTCATCACTTACTAGGTCTTCAAGCCAACCCTGGTCACTAGCTAGATCTTACCTCTGTTTCACAGCTATAATTTTCAAAACTGTTTCTTTTTCACCTCCTTGGGTTTTATCACAATCAGATATAATTCTAATTTTCTGAGAACTGTTTTTTTCATTATGCTCATCAGAAAAAAAGACTACAGCTTTAGGCATCTTCTAGAGTTCTTCCTACAATAAGAGTCACAAGATATCTTTAAGCAAAATATATGGAGCTATTTTTGCATAGAGCAATTGCACACAAGAAGAGGTTGTGTGGGTACAGTCATCCAAGAGAGTTCTGCTATTACCAATATTTATGTTTTTATTACAGCAGTGGTGCCTAAGCTCTGTTTTGAGCATCATTTTCAGGTTTTCTTGCAAGCAACTGAATCTTTAGACATACTTACTCATACTACTGCTTACACTTCAGAATCACATCTATATTTTACCCTTAAGAATTCATTATCACCTGTCTGATTTACAGAAGAGAATGTTAAAGCTTGCAAAAGTTTGCCTACAACTCCCTTATTGCATGGAAGACAGGCACTTAAACTGATCAAACAATGGAGCCTCTTACAACAAGATGGTGATCCTTGCAGGATTGATTCCTAAGCTCTGAACTCTTAATTGCATACAAATGCTACTTCAACTTTTAATGAACTTAAGTCACATTATTGCACAATACAAAAAGATTGGACAGATGTCATCTAACAATTCATTCATGGGAATGAACACGAAGTACTAGGGAAGAAAACACTGCACAAGGAGATCACAAAGCCCAATTACAGATTTCTCCTCCTCCTCCTCACTTTCCCCTCAGTCCGTCTATAGTACTAAGGCAGATGAGCCAGTGCGAGCTGGGGCTCCATCCCACCCAGCCCTCAAACGCTGCAGGAGACGTCTGCAATAGGCAATACTGTAAAGCAAATATTGCAATCAGCTCACTACAATTATCACACTAATTATTTCTTAGGACAAATATTAATCTACCGCATAAGATATGGCTGCCTCAGGAAAGTTTAGAAAAGTCTTGATAAAATATGCATGAGTAACTATGAAAATACAGTAAATAACTGTCAAAATAACGTTAAATACACTAAGGCATATCTGCTTGCTTTCCAGCACAAAAGAAACGTATGGTAATAAGTTTTGGAAAGTAATAACAGCCATGTTGCTAAAAATGCAGAGCAGCTGCTTTGGTTATTATAAAATGGCTAATTTTTACTCATTTGTGACATGGTTTCGTAGACGGGTAACAGCTGCAGTTTCACCCAGCTGCATCCTGATGCACACTTCTAAGCTGTCAGACAAAAGTATAGATTGTTTTACTTCACAGCACTTAGTGTCTTTCCAAGAAATACCCTGAAGGTCATTGGCAATTAAATCTCCCCAAGGTCTCTTTCACTTGGGGAATGGTGACAAGCAGACACAAGGTCTCCAGAAGTCAAACACTACATAGAAACAGAGCAAGTAGTAACTGAGCTGCATGAATTAAAGAGTATGTTGAAAGGGCTTCCTACCTGGTACAAGTTGCTACTCCCCCTCACAGCCTGGAACCCTAGACGCTGGCTCTTCTCCTTAATTGCTGAGGTAACACGAATTTCTTTAGTAAGAAGTGGGGGAGAAAAAAAAAATTAAAACAACAAAAAAAGAAAAAAGGTTCTATTGGCTGCTTCCTCCTCCTTAAAAAGGTTACTTCAAATGCCTCTCTCGCTCCCTATTTATTTTCTCTCCCTCCCAGAAGAGCAGTTTAGAGGGAGAGTAACGGAGTGTTTATCCTGGCTCTGAGGATGCACGCTTGTGCGATAACTGCCTGCTCCCTGCAGTATAGCCGGCATGATGTGATGTGCATACTAAAGCAGTTTGCATTAGGCAAGGCTTAGCAGATCCAGCTTCCCAGTCTCCACCTTCTGTATCGCAGAACAAGCTTGCTCACTCCTTCGAGAATAGTGGGGCTATAACGACAAGGCTATAGGGCTCTAATTATATACTATATAACCAGAGCCCTATATTATATCCATTTACTGTTTTTTTATATATATATATAAATAAAGTAAATGCATTTTCTTTGAAGACAGTATTTAAGGGTAAGGGTGTATTTATATATCACCTCATCTGTGAAGACAGAAGCAGCTATAAGTGAAAACACGATATAGTCATGCCAATGTGCAAAAATTCCCTGTTTGCTGTCATATGACAGATGATACTAAAAGCAAAAACTAATGAGACATCTCCAGTTCGGAAACATTTATCTGCTGCCATCTATCAAACAAGCAAAAGCATAAATAAATAAATAAAGCCCTGAAGAACACAGAGGCTTAAATGTCTACAGGCTCAAAGTTAAATGTGTAATATTTATACTCTATAGTCATGACTGAGCAATGGCTACATTAAGAACAAGAATTAGCTCTAAAGTGCTACATTTATCATAAATCTGAATAAATATTAGAGAAGGGCTCAAGCTGTAAAGCCCTAATTTGGATTTTGAACACTCTGCAGCTCAGGAGTGCCTGAATCTAGGGATTAGGCTCTGGCCTATCTGTCTGTATTAGCTACTCATGCACATACTTAGAGAAGTACACAAAATAAATAAGGCTGTACATGATTATGTGAAGAATCCCATTGCTTGCCCAGGTGTACGAGTACAGTAGTGAGTGCTAGCACATGAGCTGCTTATACTTGTGTGGTGTTTTTAAAACCTGTGATTCAGTTCTTAGCTACAGAGCATTTTTTAAAAGGTGTCTCATTTATTGACTCCAGGGGAGGAGCTCAAGAAAGATCAAAGCTTTGGGGCCCAATTTTTCCCTTATGAATACGCTGCAGTTGAATATGGGCTTGCAGAGCTGATTATTTATGTCAATTAACTTTATTATTCAGCATGTTCCGAACATACTTTTTTCCTGCATTCTGGTTTTATTTTCATAGGTTTGCTTCTCTCCTGTGGGATGAAGGGAAGGTTCAGTCACCACCGCTCTATTTCCCTGTTGCTGCCCACTTCTCAATGAGCAGTAAGCATAAACCCAGTTAAATAATGAGAATGGATGTAAAAAACAGTGAACACCTTAAATGCGTCACTATGAAAAACACCATATAGAATTATATTTACAGTTCCTTTAAAGGATATGTAGATAGACTTCTAATACTTCTCTACTTTCTGCTTTTAAATTCAAGTAATGACTACATGGTCAAATGTATGGCTTTCTGCTCTGGTAGACGGACCTGAGGCACATCGACTGATATGTCCGTCTTTCCTTGTGGGAAAAGATGTTTAAAATGTAACTGCTGCTTGTAACACCCCTACTGGCCCATCAACTGCTGATTTCCCACTACCACAGTACTCTCTCATGTTTAAACAAGAAAGAATGACCTACAAGGTTGGACACCAAGTAAGGATTCCAAAGTCTGGTTTGAATTCCTGACTTCTCTGAAGAAATCTATAGGCAAATTATATTAAATATATCCTCCTCCACTGTGGTCTCTCAATTGTGAAATAGGAACAAACAGTGCAGAAGTCTTGTGAGACTAGAACATCATGTTCAGTCATGATCATGGGATGTTTAGGTAAAGCAAAGGTGACAAGCATATGAAAAAGTTGCAAGGCTGGATGGGGCTTAGAGCAACCTGGTCCAGGGGAAGGCATCCCTGCAAATGGCAGAGGTGTTGGAACCAGATGGTCTTGAAGGTCCTTCCCAACCCAAACCATAAAAAGATATACACACGAAAGAGTGCTCAAAGATACAACCTCCTCCATGCTTTAAAACAGCACATGCAACTCTGTCTCAGAACTTGAAACTTGACAGTACCCACCTGAGCTTGTTTACCAGCTACTTGTCCAGGGGTACTTTCCTACCTTCTTACTACTTCAGGCCTGACTGCTCTACTAGTTAGGAACCTCACCTGAACTCTCAGTGTATTCAAAGTTCTTTTATAGCCACACATTCTTCGGCTCATACTCAACTTTTCTGGAACTAATTTTTGTCCCTCCATGCTGTTTACTTCCCTGGCATATTTATGAAAGGACCTCAGCTTTAGATGACTGATTTAAGGGAACTTACCCTACATTCTTTTTCTTATGAGAAATCCTGACGTGCCTTGCAGCCCTTCTTCTAAATTTAGTATCAGGTGTTTTTTTTCTTTGGTTGGCTTGGGTTTGGTTTTATACTAAATACAAGTGACCAGGACTGCTCATGATGTTCCAGCAGAGAGCTGAAAAACACTTTGTGCAATTACAATATTAGCATACTTTCCTCTCTATTGGAAATAATTTGCAGTGCTTTGAAAGATTGCATTTGCATTTTTATGGCTCTATCTCTCAGGAAACCACAGTCATCTTATTATCAACTTGTATACCTTGAACTCATCCTTCCCACTGGATGAGTTCTCGCCTTGCAGAAGTTAATGTTAGGATTTCTCATATGCATGGATATGCTTTTCAAAATAGTAAATTTTATTTATCTTTATTCTCAGTTCTTATGGATCTCTATTTTGGGTATATTTTACTAGTCCTTTGTACTGACTACAATGCCTCTTTTCTTTATGCACAGCAGACTTCATCAGCACATCTACACAAGGATCATTCTTAAAAATATACTTTAAATCAATCTCAAGACTGATTCTTGAGCAGGAATTCCACTAGTGAATTTCTTCCAGTCTATTATTTTCATATATTATCCAAATCTTCTTGAAGCCTGGAAAAAGCAGCTGAATAAAGATTCAGAAAAGCCTATTACAAAATATCTCTGTTAATAGTCTACTCCACAGTGTCATATAGAATAATGACTAACTGTAACCTGTACATCCACATAATGAACTCACCTTTCATTTGAATGTTTTGACTGATGAATCAGTACCACTGCTTGACGATAGGCTACAGGTCTGGTTTATAGCTCCGTACTAAAAATCTGAAGGATTTAGATACTCACACCATCCATACATTGGAAATTATGCGCACATAGATAGGTGCACAATAACACCTATTGCTGTGTTATTCACAATAGGAAGTACTGAAGCCTTACCAACTAACAAGGCAAAAGTTGACAGAAGTGTTATTGGCTTGTTCTCTTTTGCAATGTGTGGCTTTGATAGCTGTTCAAATATGATGTTTTTAGCATGCTGTCCATTACAAAGCTTGAGATCTCTACTGCAAGTGTAATGCAAATGGATTCAAATGTTGTCACTGTGGGTATAAATATAAGTCAGAAACTGGTGAAATTAATTGCAACACTTGACTATTCCTTTATGCATTTTTGTTAAAGACCTGACATGTCACTTTGAAGCTATCCATTAAAGTATTTATATCAAGCATATATATGTGGATGTACATCTGTGTATAATTATTTTCTTTTATTGCCATAGGATTTTCAGTAGAGCACTGCACTATCCACCATCAACTAAAGAAGGCTTGAAAATAATGTATTTTATATATAATTGCTGCCAGGAGTTACTCAAAAGGCTAGCAACAGGAGAAAAAAAAAAAAAAAAGAAACTGCCTGTAGCCAATTTTAATACAACCTGTTATTCTTCCTATCCCATGACAGACATGAGTTCTCTGTGAAATAGAAGTAACATTTGGCTGGCTAAAAAATCTTTACAGACAACTATGCCAACAGACATTACACATTAACATTGACAATGTCTGATGTTCACTGTGCAAACATTCTCCTTGTGTTTCAAGTCGGAGCCAAAAGATATTTTATGGCTTACATAAAGTTTAGTGGCAACAGCAGAGGCATACTTTTATGGACAGTAGAGTAAAAGTCCTCCTGTTCCTGAAAAGACTATTGGGAAACAGCTGGCAATCACAAGCTATTGAAAAGTACAGATATTGACGTAGAGTATAAATGATATCAGTCACACATACACTTTCCAGGATGAACACAAAGCACTGTACAAATTTCTGAGCATAAATTATGTCTTCCAGCAGAACTTTGGCTTGTTCTTTCCAAGTTGACTAATGGTTTTACAGTGTAATCAGTTGCCACTGAAATAAAATGGAGGTGCTTTTTGGGGGGAGAATGAGCTATTCCAAAAATCCTGATTCTTTGGAAACACAAAGGTCAACTGCTTACCCAGAAATCCAAAATTGAAAGCTACATAAATGTATAGGTCAATAAAAACACAAAGATTTCCCTAAAGGTATTTTGAGCCTGACTAGAAGAAAGAAAAAGCACATATTTAAAATAAGAATAAAGTCCTCAAAAAACAAATTCATGAAAGTCTAGCTAAAAAGCTTATTTCCAAAATAAAAACATGATGTATTGTTCATAGCAGTACTAGTGTTGCTATCTGACCATAGACATCAGTCACTGCCTACCAAAATGTGACACACGAGTTTCTAATATTCTGGTGGCTTCTTTTTCTATTGCTGTTGGCAGGTGTCACAGGCAGAAAAAGGCTCCATGCCTCTTGGTGTATAGCTTTTAGAAATCTTAATGCAGAATGGTAATGTCTCCATTCTGTGGTGACAAACTTAATTGACAATAATTTCAATGCATGATAACCAGAAAAACTTGACATGCCACTGTAAACCGAAAACTGGAAGTGGGGAAAGGATGTGAAGCCAGTAGCACTCCGTCCTTGCTCAGAAATATGAGGTGTTTTCAACAAGGACACAACATTCTAGCCCACCAAGAGAAGTCTGAGATTGTTTCCATTTCAAGCCCATAACTTCTCTTGACATACAGCAGTTCTCTGTCTCTCAGAAAAAGGAAGCAGCAGCAAGACTTCAAGGATACACTAGAGAATTCTGCTTAGCAATTGGCACATGACCAGCCAAAAGATTAAAGTGATTCATGAATTAAAAAGAGACTGGAAAAATGCTTCATTTTGTCTCATATTGGGTTTGCTTTTGCAATAGGCATATTATGCAACTTCATTAAATACTGTCTATATTTGAAAAGAATGTTCTTGTTCATTACCTGACAGAGCTTAAGTAAAAAAGGCTGAAGGCCAAAAAACCAAAAATGCTTCGTATGATTAGCTCTGATTTTCTGTTCTACAGAAAGAACATCATTAAAATGAAATTGTTATTCACTGTAACCAGTATCATTCAGTCCAACTGCTAGAATTAGTGTTTTCTCAAACTGTTCTGGAAGAATGATCCAGTCTCCTCCTCTGGATATATTTTTCCCAGGGACATAAAAGAGTGGGGTGCCCACATCCCATAATCTTTGGATGCAAGCCGTTGGGAGATGTGTAAAAAATGTTGCACTGAATACAACTTCTTTGATCAAAAAGTTATTTAAAAAGCACTGCTTAGCAATTAGATATTCAAAATAGAAATAATCATGCAGTGGATTAGAACAGGAGAGGCAGATCTGCGAACTATTTAGGAGAACAATAAGAAGGATCTAAAACATCAGAACAAGATAGCACTTTTTTTTCTTCCCAGGAAAGCTAATCTATATTTAATAACAGAGCACCAGGATAGGGGCGCTCGTAACAGGATGAGAAATATTATGGTGTTTCTCTTGTTAAGCAGTGAAATACAGCTATTAAATCGTTAAAACCTCTGTAGTGCTTAAATATGACAGAAGAAAATTGGTCCCAATGAGATGATGTGATCATATTACAGCCTTTTAGAATGGTGAATGTGGACAGCAAGATTGGGAACTGCAGTATTTTTCAGTGAAATTTCAGGGCATAACCACAATTGTAGTGAATCAATTTTGACTTCCCAGAAAGATTTATGCAGAGGTGCATAATACAGCGCATTAATCCCCTCATGTATCCCTGGAGGGGAAGCACACTGCTTATTAAACAACTTTTCTTAAAAAAAATGTCTGTTCAGACATGTATTTGTTCTCCAAAACCAAAAATGAGCAATTTGGATAATAGCAGTATTTTTACTGAAATAAAAATAACAACATCCCCTTATGTAACGGTACAGCTGCATATATTATAACATGAAGGGGTGGTAAAGGCCCATCGCTTTGCTGATCTGCACCAGTCTCCTTGGGATAGTAAGCACAGATGTGGTCAGACCACCAAAATGTTGCTTTAGAGCCTTGCTCTTTGAGCCATGAACAGCTGGGCAAAGCTAAAGCAGATCTAAAACTGTTCAGTGCTGCTCTGGGACCAGTGAGGCACAATCGGTGCCTCAATTCCCAAGGCAAAAGGGACAGACAGAGAAAAATAATGCTTTCAAATATTTCAGGAGCACAGAATTTTCTGGGTTGGTTATTTTTTATGCCAGTTTGCATCCGTCAAAGTGAAGTATCTTCCCAATATAAAAGACCCCCCCAAAAGCCCCCCCAACAGAAAATCCTGCAAGGGTTTTATTGCTCTCTGTATAAATCAGTGATGAGAAGAGATGATAGAATATCTGTAACCTACGGAGCGCGCAGACAGCGTGCCAACTTTCCTCTTGTGCATCTGCTCAGCCAAAGTACAGCCAAGAGATATTAGCAGGGTTTTTTTTCTGAAGAAAGGAACAGCAGCAGTGAAGTCCCAGAATCCCTGCAAAATGGTTGCAAAGCTCAGTTCTGTCAGGTGATTAATAGGCAGTGTTGGTAAAATTTCAATGTTAATTACCTGCAGGCTGTTTACACAGATCAGCAGCACTGTTCAGACAGTCTTAGCATCGTCACTTCTGCATATTCTCAAAATATATCTTTACATTCTGTTTGGATTTCCTGTCTTCCGCCATTGAAAATGCAACAAATGCCATTTCCACTCTAATTGTATAGACCCTGACAGCCTTCAGCAACTCACAGTCTGCTAATTCCTTTAATAATCTTATTTCTCAGTATCGCGTTATAGTTTATGACTTCCTTTTTAAATCAAGTTGTATCACCCCAGAGGAAACAAAGCATCTCCTAGCAGTGTAGTGAAAACAGCACAGCTGGAGAAAACTAGTATCTAATCACGAGGCATTATTACTTTTCCAGCAAATGTACCACCAGTGGCTCTACAGAGCTTTGCTGAAGCATCAGGCTCCCTTTTTTATGTTCTTTTAATTAACTCAACTTTTATTTCATTTTTAATAAGTGTGTCAAAAATATTTATGAAATTGATTATGTTTGGATGTGCATTTTGGACAAAACTCCAGGACTTGGTCCAAAACCTTAATTTATTTTTTTACTCTTTTTTTTAAAAGGCAGAGGGCGTATTTTGGCATGTTTAGCAGAAACCATTTCCTATCATTTTGTCAAAGGTATTTTCATGGGCAACAGGCTGAAAAATGCAGGTTAGTGACTGCATCAAGAAAACTTAAATATTCAGCTTAGAGGAAAGTTCACTTTTGATGCCCCATGCCAAAATTGCATCCTGAAATCTTATAGTGGAACTAGTTCAAGACTGAAGTACAGCACATCCCAGACTCCATTGCAGAGCAAACCCAGTCGCCAGACAAGAGCTAATAATAACAGTTCAGCTGACAAAAGCAATAGGATGGTTCAAATTCGTGTGGAATTGTGCTAAAAGTCTGTGTAAAACCAGAGGATGAAATTCTGATTCATCCAAGAAAGCTCCTCACGTCTCATCTGGTAGACTCTAAACGAATGCTTCCAGAAAGTCTTCCATTTCAATGACTTGGGAAGGGGGTGAGGGTGGGGAGAAACAAAATTAAGGAATTTAAGGAAAATTATTTAAGGAATTTAAGGAAATTATTCTCTTTCTAAAAGGACAGACAGGAAGACTCCTTGATGTTTTACTCGTGTGGATTTGTGCTGTTAGTAATTGAAAGCGATTTCTAACCACTTGCATATTGCACTACACATGGTAGTAGGAGGAACACTATTTTAATTCAGTGATGAGACAACATGGCTTATTTTTATTCTGAATGCTTATTTCAGGTTCCTTCCCATGTAATATTAGGGTGCCCTTGTGAGAAAGTCTTGACTCAATGACCTTTGCAAAGATGAGTATTTATAACTCTGATATTGTAGAACTCACTCAGTAATACCCATGTACCTTCTCTACAATTCAGTAACGTCAAAGTAGGTCGTAAAACATTAATAGATGAAAGAGAAATTAAATTATACTTAAAAATTAATTCAATATGCCTGGTATCCCAAGTATTTTATTCTTAACACTACTGGTCGATTTAAATTTTCCCTTGTTATCTCCTGTCTTTTCACCTTGGTTGCCAATTTGAACTTAGAAATGAAGATCTAAGATCAAAGTAATCCAAAATTTGTCAGACAAGCTACAAATTTTAGATTAGTTTAAAGAAATCATTAACAAAAAAAAAAAATATCTGCTCCTCACTCTAAATGAGGGATGCTTCTACCTTTCCTACTTGTAAAAAGATGCAAAAATATGTTTAGGGATTTAGCCAGTTTTTTCTTCTGTAGAAATATAGTTACTCAGATACTCAGAAAACATTGTCCCCATGTACTTTGGAATTAGCAGAATGGGAAATCTGTTTAAGCATATTGGGTTTAGCATTACTGGGTTTTCTCTTGTGGCCATCCTACAAGAAGCTCTCAGAATCATCATAGAACTAATACTTGAGAAAATTCTATTTGACATTATTGAAGTAAAATAAATTTTAATCAATATAATCCAAATCAGATCATCCATTCCTTGTTTTCATTTCAGAACAAAATGAAAACAAATTCTCATGGGTAAAGAAGTATTATCCATAGAGGAGAATCACATGAGTTGATCCAACAGGAGGGAGACTGACAGTAGCAAACACCTCATGCACTCTTTCAGAAACCCAGCATAACTAAAAATAATTTAACTTTTTTTTTTTTCTTTAAGTGAGCACAGTTTTTTGTTTGTTGGTTTTTAAATGGGATTAAGATTATGGTGGCCCAAGAGATAGAGTATAGATCAATGAAAAGGCATCACATGAACTACTAATACTGGGGAATAACAGCAAAATAGCCTGTTTGATTACTAAGATGATTCAACTCCTTTTCTTCACCACAGATATATCAGTATTACAGAAAAGTCTGTCACCACAGCCTAATGGTCAGAATATTCAGGTCATCATTGACCAATTGAACTGGCAATTTGCAGCAATTCACAAATAAGAGACGTCACATACCTTAAATATACTCTCAGAAGCAGATCTACTTTAGTTACAGCTGAACCTCTTTTCCATTTTATTACGCAATGGCCAACCACTTAGACAAAGAGCAGAGATCCAAAACTACTGTTTTGTGCACAAAAAGAAATAGCTTATCACACACTTCCATATCATAACTGAAAAAGCACACATCACAACATAGGAAACAAAGAAACCTTTTTAATAGTCCTTCTGCCCCTAAGCAGATACAGGGGCAACTATGTTTAGAGCACAATAACAGACGCATAGACCTAAAGCCAAGACCTATGAAATCTTATGATTGGGTTGAGACCAACAATAATGGTCTCTTTCTATGCCTTTTAACAATGGCAGGACCTCTAGGTACAATTCTTTGTCCTCCCTTCATTTTTGAGTCCAAACACCACCTGACCCCTTGCACTCTAGTGCACACAGTTCTTGGGCCTTTCCTAACAATGACACTATTAATGAGTCTGTTATTCTGAGGTCAAGGTAGTAGGGCAGCACTGGAATAACTATCTAGCCTCTCACCTCTTTCTAGAGGACCTATGCAACCCTGTTTTCTGTTGCAATCAATACATTTGTGATTTGTACCAGAAGATTTTATTAATTTTGAATGTGTATATATATGTGTGTGTATATATATATATATATGTAGTTTTGAAAGTCACCATCCCCAGAGAATTAGAAGTAGTAAATAGTCTGTAAACTTTCGAACAGAATACTGAATTTACTTAGTCTATTTGGGTGTGCTTGGTTTCTATAAGCCTCTGGCAAAGGAAGATGTTAGCAGAAAGTACTGAAACAGTAAACACAGGTACTACAATGCAAAAAAACAAAGCCACTAACAAAACCCCACAACTGCATAGAAGGGACGATAAAGAAAATAAGTGTTCAGCCATAATGTAAAACTATACAACCTGGTTAAACCCACCCCTAAATTAAAAGAAATAATATCTTCTCTTCATCTAATCAAAACCTGAAGAGATACAAAAAGTAGAGAGATCAACTGGCCCAACAGAAGATATGGGACATAACACTCCAGATCTTTTGCTCTACGTCATGAATGACACCATCAGACATCCTTTCAGACATCTTTCATCCTCTCCTCTGCCCCTGGCTACCACAGTATACTTTGTGATTTTGCCACATACCAAACAATAATTCATACCCCAGAATCCCAACCAAGCTTTAGAAAATGCCCAGAAGGCACTTCTCAGGGGGTGGGAGGAAACAACAAGCTACCCAGGAGAAAGGCATTTTTCTCTGCTGCATGAAAGCAGGCTAGCAGTGCCTGCCAATATCTTGGACGTAACGAATCTAAACAATTTACACTCACTATTTCTGCTCTTAATTCAGTGAAATGGTGTTTATCCCTTCTTTATCATTAGTATGCAAATGCTGTCTCCATTCGCTCAAATGGCCGTGTAATACTGTAAGACTGTACATTAATGCCAAATGAAGGTATATGAACTAATGCGCAATAAACTGATTTGTCCACTCAATGTAATATGCCATGCTACAGGCCTCATACACAATGAACAGATTACACTGTTACTGTGAGATTTTTTCTACCATAACATAGTGGAGGCTTCTCTCAGATGATTCTTTGGAATATGTGAAATTCATATGTAGAGAGAGAATTTACAAAAGGCACGCATTGATTTTGAAATCTGCCTATTTTTTATTCAAGTTGCATAGAGAAATGCTGCATAACTAAACTGAGAGGCAGTCCCAAAGTAAGTCTTTTGTCTGCAGCCTGAAATTGTGTGCATAAAAGCCTCAGCAATAGCATATCCTGCAAACGAGTATCTAACATTAAAGGAAGTTACTGTGGAAACCAGATGTGCTTAGCAAAGACCTAGAATTTTTTGTTGTTTCTTGCTAGGTGTGTGGCAATTATTGAAATATCAACAAATCTCCCTTTTTTTCTATATCAACACGCACAAGCGAATCAAAACCCCTGTGATATTATGCAGAAAATACATTACAATGCATATTCCATTTTGATTCACTTTGATGAACTATATGTACTTCAAACCTGGCTAACTAAAACATTCCCATCAGATTTCCAAATTATCAATATAACAAAACTGGAAGAAAAAAATTAAAGAAAAATGAGGCTATTTAAATAATGGAATTTCATTAGATTTGTTCATTTAAGTGCTTATTTCCTTCCACACCTGACAATAGCTGTGCACAAAATGTCTCCAAGTTTGACTAAGAGAGACTGGGAATGCTTCACAAGAGCTGCATCCTTCCTTCCTGGATATGGGATGAGAAAGTTGGGGCTGTTCAGCCTGGAGAAGAGAAGGCTGCGCGGATGCCTCATAGCAGCCTTCCAATATCTGAAGGGGGGTTATAGGGATGCTGGGGAGGGACTATTCATCAAGGATTGTGGTG
>JAOEHX010034258.1:3645-15042 GCA_025448015.1 Bolborhynchus lineola | reverse complement strand
AAGAGAAAACTACCGAACCAAGGCATAACACAGAGACACTCTCACTTCTTTTTTTTGGGGGGTGGGGGTGGTAAGGAAAAGCATCAAGTTATTTTGTATAAGTTCCTTTCTTCAAGCCTTTTATTTAAGCACCAAAAAAACCCTTCATTAACTAAGGTCTGGTCTAAACTTAAAAGTTTTTTTGGTTTAACTGAAAGGTGCTATTCAAAATCAATTTAGTGAAAACAGTTTGTGTATGCATATCCGCAGAGGTCAACTTAACCTTTATACTGGCTTAAGAACTCATATTGAAGAAATGTATGTACTGAGGAAGAGGAGAATAAAAACAATCCTAGACTCAGCTATCATTGGTCATGTTCATGCGTTTCACTGTCAGAATCCAACGATTCCTAAGCACTCAGACCCACCCTGCCTTTCATCATCCACAGAACTGCCAAGCACAGACCCCACTATGCTACAAACTATCAGCTGTGAAATTTGTGCCTACCCAAAATTCTCCTGTCTCCCTTCAGTCCCCACCATAAGAAGCATAAATGCATAAAGCTAATGTTCTGACTCACACCAATTGCACACCATTGCTTTTCCTACCCAAATGCTATCATGCTAGGAGATCCGTGGGGTGGGATTCTTAAGAAATAATATTAGAATAACTAAATAATAATATAAATAATAACAGAATAAATAATAAAAGAATAACTATTTTCCATGTAGGTTAGACATATTTTGGTATCCTACAAATACACCAAGAGACTATTTTTTTATGGCAAGAAACCAGAACTCCTGTGTATTCAGTTTATGAACTTCTCTGATATGCAGTCACAGATGATCATAGGCACAGATCTATTTACAGACAGATACAGAATAATATTAGGAGGGCAAGGGAATCCTTCCTGAGGATTAAAAAAAACCCTAATTTATTTTGAGCCCACTCCAAATTCCATCTACATGATCCCAAACAAAAGATGATGCACTGCCATTACAGTGAAATATTCTGGGGAAACACACCAAACAAAGCAAGCTTAACTAGATAGCAAAAGCAGCAAGAAATGTTAACACATCTTTGAGATAAAACCCAAGGCATATCTTCCTATGTGATGATAGTTTACTCACTAGTGAATAAACCAAAATATTTAAAGTACCTTCTTAGAGGATTCCAAACTAAAAGACAGTGCAGTACTTTTCCTTCTCAGATTCCTATTAAGCAAAATTCCTACAGAATATAGAGTCTAAACTCTGGCTAGAAAGCACTTGTGATGGACAGAGTCTTTATCCTCAGGCCTTGTCATAGATATGCCAGAAAAATTCCTGAAAGCTTTTGGTTTTTGTTTGAGCTGGTTTGTTTTTTTTTTTTTTGCTTGGTGGATTTTTGGTTGTTGTTTTTTTGTTGTTTGTTTTGTTTCATTGGGGATGGGGTTTGGTTTGTGGTGGGTTTTTTAGCAGGAAAAATGGAACTTTACACAAATGTATGTCAAAATCAATTTTCCTTCAAACTGAATTCTCTCAAAAAGTAGAACAACCCAGATAATTAACAACAATATTTGGTCCCACGAAGACGTGCAATGACTTCTACTGAATAGAGTGACTGCTCAGTATAGTCTGGATGAACTATGATTTTTCCAGCTCTCCAACTCCTTTACAGGAGCACCGTTGCATGCCCTTCATAAATGTGCTTCAATAGAGCAGAGTGGCACCCATATGTTTGGAACTTCTTGATTCTAATGAAAAAAGTTAAAGTCATAGAATCCCAGAAAAGTTTGGGTTGGAAGGGACCTTAAAGGTCATCTAGTTCCAATCCCCCTGCCATGGGCAGGGACACCTTTCACTAGACCAGGTTCCTCAAAGCCCCATCCCACCTGGCCTTGAAAACCTCCAGGTATGGGGCAGTCAAAACTTCTCTGAGCAACCTTTTCCAGTGCCTCACCACCTTCACAGTAAAGAACTTCTTCCTAATATCTAATCCAAATCTACCCTCCTCTAGTCTAAAAGAGCTGAAATGAGTTTCAATGATTTGTTTCCTCTCTGTGCCTCAATAGATTGTCCAGATGCGGAGAGTCACTAGAGTAAACCAAGTTTTGTGGCATGCCATAGCAATTGTGAAACACAAGAAAATGAAACCATAGCAATGTTTATATTTTTTTTTTTCCTTAATTCCTTGGTTAAGACCACCTCGTTAGTAGGTAAGAGTCTGGAGTGACACAGAAAAGGCTAATTCACAGCTATTATGTAAAAAAAACCATGGGCTTTACAGTTGCCATTACATGCAAGTCTACACTAAGCACACTCTCAAGGTTTGTACTGGATGCTGTCTAAGACTGAGCTAAAAAGGCAGGAAATGACAAATTAGCTGAATTATGTTATCAGATCACATAGGATCAGACTATGATTTCTGTTACATTAGCATTAATCCACTTTTTTCTAACCAACTGCAATTGGCAGTTATAGCTTTTCAGTAGACATTTTAGACTTCCAAGCATAAAACCAAAACAACCAGAAACCATGTTTTTCTATATCTTACAGCAGCTGTTGAGAACCAGGCAGTAAGTTAAAAGGATGACAGACAGCAGTTCAGGTAAAAGGAAGCCATTACCAGAATCACACACTTGATCAGCATTCCTGACGCTACCATTACAGCTAAGTCAAGCTAAGATGAACTACAAAAAGCAGCTAGCATTGAACTGAAACAGTGCCAGATTTTCAAGTCTCTCCAATTCTACACAAGCCAACCATATGCACTTTTTCCACTAGGTATCTTCATGCGATTTTACGTATTTTACTTTTTTTTAAGCAGCTTTAACTTTCCTAAGAAGCATTCTTCTAAAAGGTCTGGAGATCTACTGGAAGATCAAACCAGCATTTAACTACTAGGCTTAACTTCCTTACAGTAACATTTAAGTACAACTACCCTTGACAGCAGCACAACAGAGGACTGAATTTTTCCTTGTAGCTAAGAAACCCAAGCACCACAAAAGGTTATGGTATTTCATAACTCTGGCCTTTAGACAATGACAGCTATAAGTTCAACCCAAAAAGACCTATAGAAGAAAGCTGATGGAACACAAAGCTTTATGAAAGCTTTAAAAAAGTGAACAGTTTGCTTCTTTCAGTAGTCTACCTCAAACACAGAAATGGTTTTTAAGGAAAAAAATCATGTGCAGTATTTTATGAAGAAATTGTCGGTCATCTCTCAAAATTCCAGCACTGCTAATCTACAGTGATAATTTTGCCTTCTCTGTTCAGAAGAGGACTGGTTGAGATCACAGTAAGAAGACATATCAAACATGGGTGACAAAAAACATGGATAGATTAAAAGGAACACATGCAGCTCAGTGCAATGAAAGTGACCCAAACAAGCCAGAGAACAAACTGCCTGGAACAGTCAGTCAGCAGTTTCAGACTTCAGAAAGAGAAAAATAGTGGGTACTGTGTTGTTGCATTTGTTGACAAGGCAAATGTATTCTCTCCAAGTATCCCAGATTCTCATGTAAGGATGTGAGAAATAAAGAAAGATGCAGAGAATTTTACCTTGGAGAGAAGTTTCAACTTCATGCACCTGAGCTTGAACCAAGCCTCTTTTCTATGAGGGATCTGCATGTATTTTATAATGTCATTTAAGAAACAGTATTGAAGGGTATTGTAATGCTCTTTTTCTTTTTTTTTTTTTTTTCTTTTCCTAAAAAGCAACTATCCATTTGAATATTTACATAAACCGTAGCACGTACCTATTGCTTACAGAGCTGGGGAAGGTTACTTCTTTGGGCTCCTCTTTGCTGTCCCCCATGGCATTACAAGCCACTGACAGTTTAATGAAAAAAATTATAGTTTGACAGACCATATAAAACAGCAGGATGCAATTATTTCTGCATAATAAAACCAACCTAGAGTAACATAAGGAATAAGCTGTTTCTGCTCTACAAGACTTACTTCTTTTTTTCTAGGGCTCTGCATTGATCTTGCTACGAAGTAATCAGGAATTCAAGGCATTTCTCACCACAGGAAATTAGTTGTTTGGAATAAAACAGTGCTGTGTATGCATCATAAATTTCCCAGGTTTCTAACATGTTGTGGTACACAGAAAGACACTGAGAAATGAATTATGACACGTGGCCAAGAAATAATACAGCTATCTAACCCACACATCCCATCCACTGAGACAATGTAGCACCCAAGGCATATGAAGACTTCAGGGTAGACCACGAGGTGCTTTTAATGAAATCTAAAGAAATACTCAAATAGTAAGATACTGCTATCCAACTATTTCAGAAGTATTTACCCAGACGGTGTGTGTACATACATACATACCTCATTCAAATCAACTTCATCACCCCCTTCAGTTTCTTCTCAACTCTAGGCTGTAACATAAGAGCCTGTAGAAATCAGTGGAGAACAGAGGCAGCTCCTGGCACGAGAGGCTCATGAAAGTTTGTTTTCAAACTCTCTGGGAGCTGGAAGTCCCACCCTGGAAACTGGACTGAGTCTAACTGGGAACTGCATCAGTGTCAGTTATGAGGATTATTTCACATGAAGACATTCACCTTGAACCCCAAACTTACAGTGAAGGCTTAATCATCAGCTACTGAGAAAGAGAAAATAGTATTTTAGAGACGTAGGCTGCTTTTATTTTAAAATTACAGGCCAACAAAACAGATGAAAGTTTTAAATTAAAGGCTACTTCTCTGAACTGGTATTCTATGATTTTATATATAAATCAAGCCAGGTGACTTATTTCCAATAGCTATGAAAATAATAAAATTGGTTTCAATGACCTCAGAGATATATATGCTTATTCATGGTCATGGCCCAAGGCAACCCTGAAATCAGACATTCCATTAAGTCAGAAGCATGGCACACAGCCAAGCTCCTGTAAAAGTTAAAGGTCTTGCACATACCTTCCTTATGTGATTATTTGAATAGAATGGTGACTTTGGGTTTTGGGCCACCCATCACTTCTAGACCTCCCAAAATATTTAAAGGAACTATTCAGCCAAATCTTAACATACACCACTCCGCCCTGGGATGCTACCTCTTTAAACAAGATGCAAAAGCATCAAAAATGAAGTAACAGGAAAAAACATCAAAACGGAGTTTATCTGAAGATATTTTAATGTGTATTTTGTTCTACAGGTAAGTCATGTAATAGTTTGGGTGTATTTTAGTTACAATAATAAGATAATAATAAGATAAAGAACCTAAATGCTATTACAAAGCCAAAAGAAACCAGTAAAGCAGAACCTGTCCAATATAATAAAATAAGAAATAATAGTGACAATTATCAGAAAACAAATCAAGTACTTCAGGTCACCATACTGTAAAATAAATTTTTAAAGTAAAGAACCTATTTTCCCTTTCTTCCCTAGGGTCACAAAAAGAAGCTTAACAACTAACTGACATAATCAGAAATACCACAGTGATGTGGGGACATAAGAAACAAATTCTGGTTTGAATATTCAGAAATAACTGGCATTTGCCAGCAGTCTTAAGGACAACCTGCCACTAAGTAAGCAAACAGTTTCTTAATCTGGGCTCCAAAGCCACAAAAGTAATCATGAATTG
This sequence comes from Bolborhynchus lineola, assembly GCA_025448015.1. Taxonomy (NCBI): domain Eukaryota; kingdom Metazoa; phylum Chordata; class Aves; order Psittaciformes; family Psittacidae; genus Bolborhynchus; species Bolborhynchus lineola. Next base: position 9,492 of record JAOEHX010034258.1, on the reverse strand, counting down.
CATTTTCAGTCAGAAGCTTCAAACTTACCCTATATCTACCTGTATAGCTGAGCTCTCACAAATAAGACAAATTCACAAGGAAAAAATGGTATGCCTCAGGATGAGCAGAGGAAAATAAGTCAAACTTGCTAGCATACATAACACAAAAGCTATACTTACTGCCCTATTTTCTTGCCAGTGGTAGTGCTTTTTACTGTAAAAAGTCTCTCTGAAAGACAGCAAGTGTTAAATTGATACAGATAAAGAGAACAAAGTTTTTAGAACTTGGTAATAGTAGTCATACTGATCCACCCTGGAATTCATGGCCCAATCTCTATATTTTAGATTCGACACATCAAACAAAAGAAAGTAGCAAGCAAAAGCTCTAAATTAGGGACCAAATTTGGATGATTTTTTTTAAATTTTTTTTTTGACTGGGCACTACAATAAAGATTGGCAGGTACCAATTCCAGCAGTACCAGTTCCAGCCTGGCCAACTGCCAACAGTCATAAATTACACAAGTGTGTGTATATGTACACTGCAATTTAGGAACTGCTGCTGTAGAAAGTTGACTCAGTGCTAACACTGGAAGACTTAAAATTTGGCTCATGCAACAGAAAAGGCTATCAAAGCATGACTGCTCACTAAATGCCAAGGAAGGAACCCAGTGCACCTCTCAGCAATAGTAAAAATCAACTAATAAAACAGAATTATTATTTATTAGATTTTTTTTTAATTGCTCATTTCTTTATAGTCTTAATTAAAAAAAAAAAAAAAAAAAAAAAAAGAGAGAAAACAAAGAGAAGAGCATTGCAAAGAACAGCAGAAACTCCAAGTTCTGCCACTTCACCTTTCCCGGCACTCAAAAGATTGATAAAACAAGTTAATGGTTACTCTGAACTGAATTTCACATATCTCCTGTCCCCAAATGGACTAACTCAGAAATGAAGTTATTCATTAAACAACGGGTAAAGGCAACACATTCAACCTGTTAGAACAAGTGTTCTGAAAGACTTCATCTGAATTAATCCTGAAAAGCAAATGTGGATAGAAATATATAAAAATGTTTAGGTTGCATACATAAATTGTTTAAGGTATCCACTACATAAGGCAGAAGTAGAAGATACTGCAGCTTGTAGCATACCTGCCAGTTCCTAGTGTTCTCTTCTTGAAACTAGCACAAACACTAGTCTGCAGATACCTCACTCCAGTGTGACATCCCACTGTGCTGGCGACACAAGGCTTCCTTCCCACCAGGCATGTTTCATCTTTGTGGAATGAACTAAAGCCAGCAACAACAATCCACCCTTCCTCTTGGTACTTATTATATGGCTTCTTACTGTCTGAAGGATGCTGATGTCTCTTGGATATGTTTTTGTAATTTTTCAGAACTTATTTTAGATGCTGTGTAATTACTTTCAAACTGAATTTTCACGGTGATGTTTTTCAAGCTCAACTGATTAAAGCTTGTTTAATAGATCTTGAAGAAAATATATTATTCACCTTAATGAAAATTTATGCAAATCACTGCCACTAGCTTCTGCAGAAAACCTTTTCAATTAATTATAATTAGGCTTTTTGTTTCAGGCTTCTGGGTTTTTTTCTACTAGGAAATTACAAGCATAGATTTTTTCTTTTTTTTCAATTGTGGGAGATGAAGAACTTCTTTGGTGTGGTGTACAAACTCCCATACAAATTTGGCTTATAACTGCAGAGCGCTTTTTACTCCTGCCTTTCAGATCAGGTCTAAGTATTTACTCCCAGATATCCAGGACTGGAAAGAAGACAAAGGAGGCTGGCCATTGGTGCTGATATACACAAAAATTACTCCTCGGCTTTGGGAGAGTGACTTTATAGACAAAACGAATAGGGTATTCAAATACTGGCATGTCTCCATGACACTTCTGAAATTCTCACAAATACAGAAAGATCTCTGTCTATAGTAATGTACAAGTATATTTTGTACATATTTCATGGGCATTTCAGCGGCTTGCCTACTGAGCATCGATATAAAAAACCTTGCTTAAGTGGACAAAATCTGAATACTCCACTAAAGAAGCTGCAACAACTCTGAAACAATTCACTTACTAGTAATAACATCTGAACTATTTTTACAGGTATGGATTTACAGTGAAGAAGATGGTGCAAAGCTTTATATTGCAGAGATTGTCAGAGGTTATTATGCTTAATTGGATCAGATATCAAGAAGCTCCTCAAAGAAAAGTGAAGTCCTTATTGTATTGCAACTACTTTCCTACAATTAGGCACTTTTAGCTTTTCTGAAAGGTCTACCTAGCACCACTTTGGTACTCATTTTATCTGCTGAGGCCAAAGAGGGAAAGTGGGAGATTTTTGTTACAGTGTTTCTAATGAAGAGTCTTAATTTTGCAGAACAGCACAAGCTCAAAGAATCTTGCACGTTCCCATTGGGCTGGACTGTGGTAGAATCCAGCCACTGCTTAGTTCCCACCCTCTTCCTTGAACTGTGAAATCCCATCCCTTATCCCAGAACTAATCCTGGATAAATTCCTCCATTCCCTTCACTGAACTCATGACTAATTTGGGAGGAGAAGGAAAGACAAGATGGGAAAAGACTGTGAGGTTGTTACATCAATTGAGGGAAGCCAGTTTGTGAATGCCCCTACTTCGCTCATACAGCCACTGGATTCCCGTCCTAGAACATCTGTGTTACGACAGCATCTCTCTCTAGAATCAGTCTAACATACTTTTCATTGTTCTCACCCTTCCGTTAGGATTTCCTATGCTGGACCTAATAGGTACAGAAATTAGGTAAAAACAATGACAGCCTCAAGCAATCCATGTTTCACAAACTTACAGCCACCCATTGGTGACAATCCCTTTATGTTCCTTTTTCAGGTCCTCAGGCATGGTCTGTTTTCTACTATAAAACAGACGTTTTAGTCCATAGTAATGGCTGCAATCGTACCTCCTATTGTTTAATTATGTGTCATTTAACCAGAAATTAAAGAGCATTTCCTCTTGGAAAAGAAAATGTGAAAATGACTGTTTGGTTCTAGGTTTACAATCTTCTAATCCAGATAAAATGTGCTCAGACAAAAAAAAAAAAAAAGTTACCACTCTTTAGCTCCACAAAATCAATCAGGGATCTGCTTTGAAGCTTACATTGCCATGACACAGAAGCAAAAGTTTGGTGGGCTAATTCCAACTGCCATGAAATTTTATATAATGCAGTGCTAAACATTTACAGACCTCAATAAGACATGCACAGAAAAACTGTGACCAAAACAGTAAAACTCAAAATTAATGTACAGGACAACAATCTTGAGCTGAACATAAAAATAAGAGTACAGCTTTGGAGCAATAAGTAGATTCATTAGAAATTAAAAGGCAAAGAAGAATATTAAACAGACACATTAACAAGGTGAAACTGTGCTATGCTTTTAATTTGCAGGCAGAATTTGGCAGCCAGAACTTCATTAGCAATTCTCAAGGTAATGTATAAACCAGTTCAGCCTCCCATGACTATACCTGCTCTACAGGGCTAGCAGAAGTAAAACTGACATAATAGCTAGAATCATGAAGACAGAGAACACCACTTTTCAACACCTTCAGTAAAGCGACATGGTTTAATTTTTCAGCAGCCACTCAGCCCTTTTGGAAGCGTAGTTACGGTCAGATGACAGAAATCATCTTTAGGACTTCAATATTCACTGCCGAGACAATATTATGAAGCAAAATATCCTTGTTTTGCCATTAATACTGTGTAAACTGTCATCTTCTCTTTAAAAGAGATTTTGTCTTACAGAAAAATAACTTGAACTTTTTTTTTTTCTAAATCCAAACAACTGAAATATTCACAGCATCCTAGTTATGATTTCTAGGGAAAGGTACAATAACTGAACAGCCACTAGAAATTAGCATTCAGGAGAAAAAGTCCAACTGATTAGGTTTCTGAGAGATCTTCAGCTCATGGGATGAAGTGGTAAGTCTAAATAAAAATTTAGGCATTCCAAGACAAATATTCCTGTAAAGAATCTGGTTTGTATGAATGATGGTTTATTGGCTGATTTTCTTTTCTTAAGAGTCATCTAGCCAAACAAAGATAATCTAAAGGAACGTAATTACAGCAGCAGCAGGAATCCAATATTCAGCAACATTTTTTTCTTGGAAGTGATGCTTTCATGCACAAAACCATTAAATACTATAATGGCACAAACAGGCTTTCAGCATTGCAATTTTGAGAATTACAGTTTCAGAGCCTCAAGTACTTTGCTGCTGTAACGTTTCAGACCTGCTTTGCTCTAAGTAGCCAAACCTTTTAACATTTCCCAATCACATTAGAAGACATGTCTCCCTCCTCCAGCTTTTTTTTCCTCTCGGCTTCTGTGTTCTCTCATTTCCATCTAAGAATGTAGGATTACTAAACCATATTGGGTATTTATTGGAGAAAAAAATAAATAATCACACAGTAATTAACACAATTACTTTCCCCTACTAAGAAACGAAATATCAATACAAATCCATTAAGCTGTCCAATCATACAAATGATGGTCCTTATCAAATCACCAGTACCATCCAATAAATATCCTTGGATTTTTTTTTCTCCTACTTTTTTTTTTTTCTAATTACTTACTTTTTAAAGGAAGTTTCCATCTCTCTTTTTCAGGCTTGATTACCCCACTAAGTGAAATTAGCTGGTCTACAAAAAAAGCCACACACATGTATGCAGCCACAAACGCACATATTTCTTTCCCTCAGTATAATTCCCCAATTTAGCCATTTTGAATAAGCTCTGAGGTTCTGATAGCTCTCGTGAAGATAAAGCTTCTCTGAAAATGGGCAAAATTATATAAAGTGCAGGAAGATGCCTTTATGCCATTTTTCTCCCTTGCAAAACCATTGAGAAACAACTATAAATAAAAATTCTTTGTAGTCAACAAAATGATACTACACTTCATAGCTTTCCTGAGCACCCTTAGAAACAGAGGAGGAAGCGGCTCTGAGATTCACAGAAGAGCTTGAAAGGAAAAGAAATTGTGCGTCGGAAAACCTTTTCCTGACAAATTACACAGCGACTTCCTCAGCCCAAGATGTCTTAAATAAATCTAAACAAAAAGTAACAGTATGTAACTGCCTTTGATATTCTTTTGCTCTGCAGAGAATTACCAGCTATGGTAACATTTTTAATATTTATACGAAAAAGTCTTCATCTTAGAAACAGTGCAGTTTAAGCAAAATAAGAGCCTGACTAGCTGAAGTAAGCATTGGATGGAGTTTTTCCTTTCCATTCTAGAACAGAGAATTTTTCCCCCTCATATTTTCCTCAATAGAAAAGAGCAAAGACATTGGAGCATAAATAAAAGGAATATCAATTTTCTAAATTTTCTTAGTTTTTAATTTTTACCCTACTTTGTGCTACTGGTCAGTTTATGAGGTGAGGTAAGGGTTGGTTGAGCTTTAACAGATGCTGTAATAATTTAGAAATTAATTTACAGGAAAACAATGCTTTTTCCTTGTTGATACCTGGAGTTAGAATGATTGAGGTTCTGCCCCCTTTCACCAAGTGTTGATTTATGTTACCCAGCACTGGCTCTAACCACTTAAACACTCTATTAAGCAAGTGATCAAAATTTCTAATAATCTGCCCTTTTAGATGATGTCAGCTTTTAATAGTCTCGGTAAGGATTCCTTCATGCCAAGTTCTGAAATCTTGCTCCTAAATGCAGATGAGACAACGTTTAAATCTGATTGTGAGCTATTGTGAATATGCACCCTCTTTTCTTCTATATCAAGTACATAATTATTTTATGTTTTTTTAAACAAACTTGTCTTTCCTCTCATCTCTTGCCCAGGGGCTCCTATCACCGGGCCAGGGAGGCTGAATC
>JAOEHX010034254.1:0-17977 GCA_025448015.1 Bolborhynchus lineola | reverse complement strand
AGCCATGCTGGCTGTCACCAAGCACCTTGTTGTTTTTCATGTGCCTCAGCATGCCTTCCAGGAGAATCCACTCCAAGGTTTTGCCAGGCACAGAGGTGAGGCTGACTGCTCTGTAGTTCCCTGGGTCGTCCATTTTCCCGTTCTTGAAAATGGGGTTATATTTCCCTTTTTCCAGTCGTTGGGAACTTCACCTGACTGCCGTGATTTTTCAAATATAACGGACAGTGTCTTAGCAACTTCATTTGCAGCTCCTTCTGGACCTGCAGATGTATTTCATCAGGTCTCATGGACTTGTGCACGTTCAGATTCTAGAAACAGATCCCCTCCTACAGTGGGCCCAGGGTCTTAATTCTCACTGTCCCTGTGTCTGCCTTCCAAAACTTGGGTGGTGTAGTCAGAGCATTTGCTGGTGAAGCCCGAGGCAAAGAAGTCATTAAGGACCTCAGCCTTCTCCAAATCCAGGGTAGCCAGTTCTCCTGATAGCTTCCGGAAGGGGCCTACGTTATCCCTAGTCTGTCTTTCATTCACTACGTACCTATAGAATCCCTTACTATTATCTTTACCATCCCCAGCCAAATTAAGTTCTAACTGGGCTTAGCTTTCCTAACCCGGTCCCTAGCTTCCTGGACAACATCCCTGTATTCTTCCCAGGCCGCCTGTCCTTGCTTCCACCTTTTATAAGCCTCTTTTTTCCTTTGAATTTTCCTCAGCAGCTCCTTATCCATCCAAGGAGGTCTCCTGGCCCTCCTGCTGCACTTTCTTCTAGTTGGGATGCAACACTTCTGAGCATGCAGCAGGTGATCCTTGAATATCAACCACAAGTCTTGGGCCCCCCTGCCCTCTAGAGCACTCTCCCCTTTGCCATTTTATTAATGACATCAGCAAATTAAGAGAATACTCAATTAGTTTCACCTTAGTGCACTGTTATTGAAAGACATACACTGAGATTACACACTTACAACTTCCACATCAAATTTGCTCATTAGCTGTCATAACTTATTGCATTGCCCTGAGTCCATGCTCCACTTTGGTTGCCACACAGAGAATGGATTTTTATCTCCTTATATTCTTATATTAACTCAAAGGAATATATATTTAGCAGTTAGAATCTAAGACAGCTGCTTTGAACAAGATCACATAGAACCTAGTCTGTTCTCTCAGGACTAGTTCTGCAGCGCTCCCTACCATAACTGCTTCCATGATAAGAAGAATTTTTACCCTTTTCTGAAAACCAAATGAGGAAACGTAGACATTTTCTCTACAAAACACACACACCAAAAACTACCATACCTTTATCATGCATGTCCAAGGCTTTCAGCAGATCCTCTCTGATGGGATGCTTTGCTTTAAAACACAATCTGTGAATACTTGAAGGAGTATCATCCCCCGAAAGAGTGGTAAGGTCTATGCAGGTGACAGCTTTCAGCAGCCAAGCAGCCTACAAAGGGAGTGAAGAAAGGAAGGCAGTATTTCAGCTTATGCTTCCAAAGCCAAACTGACTTAGAAGATGCAGGAATCAGAAGCCTGGATCTCATTTCAAGAGTGAGGAAACATATGGGATATGAGGAAACATAGAGGATATGCAAAGCATGGTTTATGAAGGACTGGGTTGGCAGATATTTTTTCATGTCTTCAGCAGTATCTAATGCTAGAGAAAGTATTTGGAATCAAAAGTCCATTCTCTAAAAATGAAAGGATCAAACTCCAGATTTTGGTGCAAATACTAACTATCAAATGGAACTCTGTAAGAATCAAACAAACATTTTTACCATGATAAAAAGCATCTTGTTTCAAATTTAATTCTGTAAAAAAAAACACCACCTATGTGAGGAACCTCACTGTTATAACATGCTCCATTCTATAAAGAATGTCTGCGTCTTTAAGGCTTGTATGCACAAGAAATTATATATGTGCTTCAGGAAGCACACAGGTTTGCAATTGCCAGTAACCACATGAGTCGACACATCAGCAATTTGCACACTTGCAAGTCTGCATGCTTCTCCTGCTGTGAGAGTGAAACATGGAACTAGCGGGTGGTAAGAATCCAGACTTCTTAAAACTTAGTGTCTGTACTCCAGATGTTTCCACTTTCCTCTGTGTGAATAGAGAACAAAAAACATCTGTAATTTTTTGGTGGGAGAAAAAAAGCAGCACTGTTTAAATGAAAATGCTATAGAATTTTGCTGAATAAAAGTTGAGCTTAAGACATTATTTTGGAATATTTGTTGAAGGTCTTCCAGTGAATTCCCATTTACAGTGATGGCTTTCCAAAAAGCTGGCATCTGTTAGTGGGCAAGTGTTCAGCAAGGGGAGAGTTTGCAATGGCAAAGTCTATTGAAGTCCATAAAGCTCCTCTTTGACTGCCATCTGACACTGACAGGTAGCAAAACTTATTTCTGCATGGAGGTATTACTCTGCACACCCTAAGTGGCTGGCAAGCCTACAAACCTTTCACGCTTCACTGACAGGAGTCTCCTTTCAGAACTTGCGACAAATACCACCCTGAAAGCTGCTTTGGGGTGACTGAAGGAAGTAATGAACTGTTACTAGCCTGTGTTAGTCAAAGCCTGACTGCTTGTTTCTAACTGATTTCTACTTTCACCCTCTAATGCTTCAAAGGGGGTTTTCACATTAAATGGTTTTTAGTTTCTTTTACTTGGATTTTTGTTATCTTTCCTTCGAAGGAATTTCTGTTTCGTCTCTTGCGACATGAATCATAAAGTCATCAAGGCAGATGTAGTCAAGGAGTTTCAAGAACTGGTATGAACTTCATTCTTTTAAAAAAGGGGTTTTCAGATGTGTATTTGGAAACGGGCTTCAGAATTTGAATCTGTGGAGCTGCTTAACCTTAAGCATGTGAAGGTTCAAAACCACCCCCATAAAATAAACACCACATGACTATCTTGCAATGACAATGCTCAAATACAGGAGAGATGCTTCTGGCGTTCTTCAAAGTAAAACCTTACTTGAGTAGTTCAGTATCAGTGTCACTACACAGGAGACTGCAGAAGCATTAGTAATAATTAAACATTTGCCCTACAGCCATATTGAGGAAGTGACACTAAATCTCTTGCTTCCCCACAATTCTTTGCAATCAAAGCCTGTGGCTCTCTGTGTCTTTGTTCTTTATATAGCAACTTTGGTCAGATCAGCAAGCTTACTTTTTGTATTACTGTACCTGCAGTACCTAAAGATAGACAAGATTATGGAATACCCTCTGGATTTTCTCACTGACACCGTTTCCCAACCCAGAGCCACTGGACTGCTAAACTTGGTATCAAGTTACCTTTTTATAGATAAGAAACATAAGAAACATTGAGCTGGATTCTAACTTTTCTCAATTTATACCCATGTTTTATTTAATCATCTCATTCAAAGCCCAAATTTTCAGGTTCATGTAACAGGTAGGATTTTTTTTTTTTCCTATCACCTTCCAGCAGGATCTTTCAGTTAAATCAAATCATCCCCAGCTGTCATCTGCAACATCTGTACTTCATTGTGAACACAGCTTCAGCCACCACAGAATGGCTGCCCAACATGCTAAGCTCAGGATGCCAACTGTTTTGAACAGCTTTTTTAATAATTAAGGTATAGCTAAATGATGTTTGCTTTATTTTATTATGTTGCACCGTTAAGACTGATCCTTTATTGTCCCCTTCCTCCCACTCCCAGGTTTTCAGTTACTGCTGCAGGTAAATAACTTATTTAGCATGCAGGGGGAGGAAACACACATATTTGCTTGCAGAACAGCTGTTTGGTGAATGAGGAATCAATTTGTCCTTTGGACCACAGTTGAGAGCTCACTGGGACCTCCTGGTCTGCTGTATGGTGTTTTTCAGACCTTGCCCTTGGCTGAAGGCTGCCAAAGCATTCATGACATCCTGCAGCCAGCTCTGCTTGCTGTTCCCCTTCCTGTCCTGACACTGGGGCAGCAAAAGCCAGCACATGGGCATGCCTCACCTACTCTGTTTCGCAGAACTCACAACCTTACGCTGCTGACCTGATGGCTCTGCATTATGATTCTCATGTACAAACAGGAGAAACAAAAATGCACACCAGGCCAGCATCTGTCAACCCTGCCAGGAGGGCAGGAATCAGCAGAGGCTGAAGGTAACCACCCAGACAGCTTGAATGTGTATGTCAATGAATACAAGTCAGCCCTGAAAAAATGTTCACTTGCACCACTGGCTTTAGCAATAGTTTACGTGAACCTATTTTATATTAGATAGAAAATAACCAATCATTTACCTTATCCGAAAAGCTGAGAAGTCAGTTCCTTTAACAGCAGTAGGCTCTTTTCCCCCACCACCCCTGAGTGCCATAGCCTGTCAGGATTTTTGAGTTTTAGGTAAGAACTACTTAAGAAAAGAAACCACACATGTTGGGGATGTTTAAATAAAGAAAAATCATCCAGGTAGGTCCAACTTGACAGGGACCATGATCATATCTTACAGCTTCAAAATTAAAAAATAAGAAGTCAGCATGCAGAGAAGTCTGTCTGGGAAACAGAATAAATGTGGTAGGATAGTAATATACAATTTAATCCACTCATGAATAAAGATGACTTAAATTCATTTGCGGTTTTGCCACTCAGGAGTTATAAGGTTTTTAACTTGTTTGGATAAATGCATCACCTTATTCCATCCCACCATCATCAAATACAAATTATTAAAATAAGACACGGACAAGCACATCTTTTAAGTTTACATGTATCTTGAAAAAAATTCAATATTGCAGCCTGGAGAGGGAGAGTGACTGCTTTAAAAATACAGGAACAGAATGCATAAAAAGAGCACTTACTTGCCAATTACCTTTCACAGTTCTCCATTTTTTAATTTGTTCTGCATGCCTCACAACTTCAGGTCGATTCACATACACTTTTGAGATCCAGCCAAGTTCTGGAGTGGAAATAGAAAAAAAGTCTTATCTATTTCTGTGTCCTTTTAATATATAGTGTGGGACTTCCGTAGAAAGTTGTAGTTTGGTTTCAACTCTCTGAAGAGCATGTTGTGCTTTCACATACTATAAAGGGCTTGAGTACTTACCACTCATCCAAGATACCATAATAGCATTAACATCTGCTCGGGTATGATCTGTGAATTGGATGTTTCACACAGCATGTTTTGTCATTACAACTGAATTACTGCTGATGAGAGACACTATGTTGCAGTCCTGGATTATGAAGATCACAATCTTTTATACACGTAGCATATTAAAAAAAAAACACCCCACAAAAAAGCCTTCGGCCATTGCTTTATGATTTACTTCTGGATTCCACAATATGGTAACATTTATTCAGTCCTTTGCTTGTCTGGCAGCACCCAGGATGCAACAGCAATTTTGTGTGCATAAATCCTTGTTTACAGGAACTGTACCCCACATGGTCACAAAAACTTCTGGACAGACCCCTGCATAAAAAAGCACTTGGGTTTTATTGTTTAGAGATAATTTTACTGAATTTGCTACTAGAGGCTGATTAACTGGAATAACTGCAATTTTCAAAAAGCACTGAATTCCATCATGGTTTAAGCCCAGTTGGCAAATCAGCCACGCAGTCGCTCTCTCACTCTACCCCCTTCTTTCCCCACTCCCAGAGGGATGGGGAGGACAATCAAAAGAATGTAACTCCCAGGGGTTGAGATAAGAACAGTCCAGTAACTAAGGCAGAACACAAACCACTGCTGCTATCATCAATAATAATAATGATAAGGGAAGTAACAAGGGAATACTGATCACCACCTGCAGACTGATACCCAGCACAACTGAGAAGTGATCAAACCCTTCTGGGTAACTGCCCCCAGTTTATATAGTGGGCATGACATACTGTGGTATTGAATACCTCTTTGGTTAGTTTGGATCAGGTGTTCTGTCTCTGCTTCTTCTCAGCTTCCCCTCCTCCCTGGCAGAGCATGAGACTCAGAAAGTCCTTGGTCAGAGTAAATATTACTGAGCAGCAACTGAAAACATCGGTGTTATCAGCACTCTTCCCAGGCTGAAAGTTAAAAACACAGCACTGCACCAGCTACTAAGATGGAGAAAAAATGACTGCTACTGCTGAACCCAGGACACTGGGCAACATACCTGCCTAGAAGCTGCTGAGATGCATGCCTGCCTGAGAAGTGTTCACCTTGCCAAGCACTGCAGAGGACCCAGGCAAGGTGTTACATGTGTGAATTCTTTAAGTGCCCACTGCAGGCAGCCCGGCTCGCAATTCCAATGACTTTCAGTATCCATAAACAACAACCAGATCCAGAGACAAGCTGATGCTCAACATTTACTAAAATAATGAAATTGTCTAAAACCAGAGGGGACACTGCTTAACAAACGGTAACTGATGGATAAAGGAGAATTCAGGATCCAGGCGGATGAATCTTTAAAGTTCTGCTTTCTACGACAAACCAAAGGTGTAATTTTGAATGTTAAGAAACAAAAATTGCTCACATAAGTACACAGGAAAAAGAGATCAGAATATCTTTAAAACCCCTCATGTCCCAAAACATAATTCTTCTAAATCACTAATCATATCAGTAATCCATGAAAATACTCTGAACAAATCGGCAATCATTAACCGCCAATCACCAGCAAACCACCACCATCAATCATCAAGTATCATTATCAGTTAACATCAGGATATGGACATGGGCTTAGACACTAAGAGATAATAATTCTGTGTGACAATTTATTAAGAGCATATCATCTCTACGAGTCTTCGCCAGTACTTTACTAAACTTGCATTTCCCTTGAGCGTGTTGATTAAAAAGGTTTAAAACATTAAGGAAAAAAAAACCCTGATAGGCAAAATCAGTTGCAAACCAGTTGAACAACAAACCCTCCTTTCTCCTCTCTACTTTCAAAGCCACAGGTTTATCTATTCTGCCCAAAAGCAAGAAGCTTCACTGAGATGTAGAAAGCAGGTGAGAAAAGCTATTGCTACAAAAGCTATGGCTATTTTCCTTCTATTTGAGTATCAAGAAATACAGATCACACACAGTTGAAATATAAACTAGTGAAACCTCTACACTGGCTTAAGCCCTACATGCTATATAACACGTTTTACCTTTTAGTTTGCATAACTCAAGGCTACTGATGAAGGCAGCCAACATACGGCAACTCAGTAGGTCTAATATCTATTCTTTATGACTGAGATTTAAGTTTCCTTGAAAGACCACAGAATTTGGATCCCCAAGGATTTTTTGAATGCGGGATATCAAACCACTGTGCACAGAAAAGAAAGGTTTTGAGAAAACTTAGAAACAAAAATAAAATCATTTAACATAAAATGAGAACCCCATCCTGTCTGCAGAACTCAATGTGAGACATTATGCAGTTTACTAAAGGATATAAAATGGTGTAAATAATAAAACCCACGGTAAGGAAGAACAAAGGTTCCATTAATATGAAGGAGCAGATGGGGACTTCTATCTAACACAGACCTTTTATTCATGCCCACTTCTCCATTAATTAAAGCAGTGGCAAATGAAAACATATATGTCTCAGCATTATTGTCTCTAAACAGACATTCAAAGTTTGCCATGTGAGGTCTCATAAAATCTTTGAATGTGCTTCTATTCAAAAATATCACTCAATTCCAGTTTGTTTTTTTTTACCCACTTGCATTAAAAATCAGAATAAAACCATTATTTGAAACAGCACTGCCTGCTTTTGGATTCACCCCCTCCCCCAGTCCCCCAAGCTTAATGATTTAGTATCTGGCTAAGGAAAACTATATTTAATTAGTCTCATTAACCTTGCAGTGTGAACACGTCTCTTTTTTGCTTTTTTTTTTTTTTAAATAAGTCATCTGCTAGTCATCTGCACAGTCATGTGGCTTCAGGGATAAAAGTAATTAAAGCAGTTACACTATAGCTAATTAGCCAATATTCTGTAATCACTCTTCAAGTTTACTTTTTTTCTCTGAAGACATCTGAAAAAATCATATTCAACAGGAAATTCATCTCCTCTCTTCGCAGAACATGAATCCAAAAATACCAAGCATTTCCTCAGAAAACAATAAATAAACCCACTTCATTAGTATAATTACATAAATATCTAAGACAGCTAACACACTCCTCATAAAACAGACTAAGCTTTTCAGAAGCTTAAAAAAAATGTGTAGATTGCATCCCTTCAGATGGTGGAACAGAAAGCTCAAGGATGCCTGAGGCGGTAACTTCACAAGCATTTTAAGGCAGCACTGTCCCCAAAAGAAGCTGCCCCCCCCGCAACTGGTTATTTCCTCCTCCGTGCCAGAAACAGCATGTGTGCTCCTGCTCTTACCATGAACACATGATAAAATGGGTACGGGAAGCGATGAAAGCTGTTATTTATAGAGAAGCGAGTGAAACTGTGTCCTGAACCTTCAGTGAAGAAATGAGGTGTTCACCTGGACACAGGCTGACCCCAGCTGGCCATGCAGAGCTGAGCAAAGCCACTGAAGAGAAAGGAAAGGTTTTAGGATCAGGCATTGTTACAGTTATCTTACCATGTAAGCTGTTTAGAGGCTTAAGGGTTATTCAGTTTCTTCAAGACGGAAGCTGCAGCTATTTTTCTGTAGCAACTCTTGCTATGGACCTCCTATTTTCCTTTTATGAGAGAAGATCAGTTTCCAAGTCATTAGCATTCAGATACTCAAAGCAGGACACCAAGGCATGAGACCTGAACTTGAAATCAGCTCTACTACCTTGTGACATTAGTGAAATTACCATGGATCACATGAAATAAATCATAGCATCCTCCAAAGCACTTTGAAACCCACTGACAAACCTATCCTCAGAAAGCAAGCTGCAGGAGCACAGGAGCTTGGTTTCCCACAGGCCCAGGTCCTCCGCTGCTCCCTCGCTTCTTCACTGGCTCCAGAAACTGCTCCTAACTCCAATAACCCAGTTGTCCTGTTATGGCCCTTATGACCATGGAGCAAACAGGACCTTGTTACTTGCATAAACTGTTCATAGTCTTTCCCAAAAAAAAAGAGGCCATGAAAAGTCATGTAATTGCTGAACTATGCTTGCCTTCCCCTCAACAGAGGAACTAATCTGGTCTCTCCATCCAACAACTTACTTATTTCTGAGACATTCAGCTGTCCTTCAAATTTGATTAGAATTATTCAGCAGGTTCAAAAGGTGTTAGAATGGATCAGTGAAGAAACAGAGACACAGTACAGGCTAAAACTATTAATATATTAGAACAGAATTACGCTGTCTTGAAAAGGGATGCAACACTTCATTATCTAAATGCCACTTGCCAACAGGCTAGCTCTCACATGTAAATGGCTCAGAAATACCAACTATAATTAAAAGTATCAATTGAAACATAATGAATGTATTTCTGGCCCTTCAATTAGAGGGGCTGAGCAACATGGGTAGGTTGTTACTTTTTTAGAATACAAGAACATGAGCTGGCAGTGTGCACTCGCAGCCCAGAACGCCAACTGTATCTTGGG
Source organism: Bolborhynchus lineola (assembly GCA_025448015.1). NCBI lineage: Eukaryota > Metazoa > Chordata > Aves > Psittaciformes > Psittacidae > Bolborhynchus > Bolborhynchus lineola. The sequence goes on along the minus strand of JAOEHX010034254.1, from coordinate 8,538 downwards.
CTGCATCCAAAGGAGCAAGGTCAGCAGGTCAAGGGAGGTGACCCTGCCCCTCTACCCTGCTCTGGTGAGACCCCACTTGGAGTACTGTGTGCAGTTCTGGCATTCTCAGTACAAGAAAGACATGGACCTCTTGAAGAGCCCAGAGAAGGGCTACAAAAGTGATCAGAGATGTGGAGCACCCTTCCTATGAGGAAAGGCTGAGAGAGTTGTTCAGCCTGTGGAAGAGAAGACTCTGGGGAGACCTTATTGTGGCCTTTCGGTTCTTAACAGAGGCCTGTAAGAAAGACGGAGAGAGGCTTTTTAGCAGGGCCTGTTGAGGTGGTACAAGGGGTAATGGTTTTAAACTTAAAGAGTGGAGATTCAGACTGAATATATTGAAGACATTTTTTACGATGAGGATGGTGAAACACGGGCACAGGTTGCCCAGAGAGCTGGTGGATGTGCCATCCCAGAAGACATTCAAGGCCAGGCTAGATGTGGTTCTGAGCAACCTGGTCAAGTTGAAGATGCCCCTACTCATTGCAGGGGGTTGGACTAGATGACCTTTGAAGGTCCCTTCCAACCCAAACTATCCTGTGAATATGAATACTCCCTCCTGGCCATATTGGTGACCCTCTGCTGAACTGGTGGCAGTTTATTAATCTCTTTTACCTGTTGGGAGGTAACAGAACTGAACACAGCCTTTCAGATACGGCCTAACAAGTGCTGAGCAGGGAGGATGATTCCTCTCTTCCCATGAGCTACAACTGCTTGTGTCCCTCTCAGCACAGCCCAGGATCCCACTGGCTGTCCCTACTGCCAGGGCACTGCTGCTTGTGCCCACCTTACTGCCCACCAGCCCTGGGTCCTTTTGGACGATCTGCTCCCCAGGTGGGCAGCCACAGCCTGTGTAGCTGACAATGCTTGTCCTCCCCAAGCCAGGGCTCTGCCTTCAGCCCTGCTGAACATCACTGGCCTCCTGTTGATCTTCCTTCCCAGCCAGTTTGGGTGCCTCCGAATGATCTGGCTAATTTAGTGACATCTGTAAACTTTATAAGCAAGCAGTGCTTCGCCTCTTCCAGTCACTGAAAAAAAATGTTAAATGGGAAGAGGCCCAGGCTAGAGTCCTGCATTACCCTACTCAGTACCAGTCTCAGAGTATGACCTAGTGATCATCACCTTATCAGCCTAACCATCCAACCATGGTTTTAATCATTTCAGCTTTCATCCATCCAAAAGTTCCAACTTGGATATGAAATACCTACTAAAAGTGAAGTAAAACAATATCCCCTGCTCTCCCTTTGTCAAAATATGCAGTCATTTTACTATGAAAAGCAATTAGTTTGGTCAGGCAGGATTTACCCTTTTACTAATGCAATAAACAATAGACCTATGTGACTGGCAATCAATCCTGCTGTTGTTCTACCACACAACCCTGTATAATGACTAAGGACATTCCTCTTTCTGATACAGACTCCAACACCTCTACTGAGTGGCTTGAAGAAAGACTTGTATCTAGGCACACCCTCAGGCTCCACACACACCAGCTGTGTTATCTGCTTGGTTTGAAACATCCTACTGGCCATCTTCTGCCTCTACCCAAGGTTACTGAGTATCTTTCCGTCTCCGTGACTTCTGAAGTTGTTGCATCAAAATTCCATCTGCAGGGAATAGAAAACCCATATGGAAGACATCTGCATCCCCACAGTTAAACCAAAGGAATATGCTACTGGATTACACTACAAAACAGATACTGAGTGATGCGTCTTGCTATTTTGTTGTGAAGTGGCACTAAAATGTTGCACCTGATGATTTTCTGAAATATGACAAAACATGAAGCACCTGGTCTGTTATACTCCAGCATCCTTGGAAACAGAGACGAAGAGGCAGACTTCTTTCAGCCCCTGCAGGCATCATGATGTACCTGAGCACTCAAGAATGATCCCTCAAGAATGATCCCTCAAGCAGTCCCTGTGGAACGACAAACTTGTAAAATTCCTTATCCATCTTATTTACACGACTTTTTCCTGGTAAATGTATCATTGTATTAGACTAGTGACCGTCTGACTAGTTTATCAGTGTCTTTTTATCTGTGCTATAATGTACTGGTTCTTTACGCCAAGTAAACACCTTCTTCTACTAATGAACAGTGATAAGAAGAAAGATAGAAAGAAAGGATGAATTAAGGACCTTTACAAAAATGCATTTATTAAAAATTACATGGGAAGGCGTTTTATGTAATCATTTGAGAAGAGTTTGGCATGCTACTGATAAAAAGATGTTCTCTAATAGCAGCATCAGAAATTTACTGCTTGAATAATGACATTAGGTAGCAAGCACAGAGAAAAGGACTCAAGTAATACATTTGTAAGTAAAACATGTTTTGCCACTAGGTGTCCCTGTTAGAAGATTATAATCCTACAGAATGCTCTGTGAGATACAGGGCAAATCACTTGAATTACTGTTAAAGCTACTTGCACAAACTGGCAAAACCTTCAAAAGCCAAAGTGCCTAAGTCACAGAAGCAGTGTGTATTGCTAACAACCATGAAAGACAAAGGCAAGGGCAACCACGAAAGATAAAGGCAAACATGTTCTGTTTGAGAACTGCTGCCAGCTGAGATACAGCACTAAGATACAGCAATTTACTTAAATACAGCACTTTACGCATTTCAGATGTATATTTAGCAGGACAGCGAAGAGCAGGGAGATTCAATACTCCCTTTAAAGCAGCCAGCATAAGGCAGCTGTTAGACAGTGAGTATGCTACTGCTTAATACAAACGTAGTGATGGCCACACTGCTCCCCTACCATGCCTGTCCCGCATACCTAATCCCGATCATAGAATCATAGAATCAGCTAGGTTGAAAAAGACCTTTAGGATCATCAAGTTCAATCATCACCACAAGATTGCCAAGTCCACCACTAAACCATGTCACTAAGGACCTCATATATATAGTTTTTGAACACCTCCAGAGATGGCAATTCCACCACTGCTCTGGGCAGCCTGTTCCAATACCTGATCACCCTCTCAGTGAAGGAATTTTCCATCATATCCAATCTAAACCTCCCCTGGCACATCTTGAGGCTGCTATCTCTTATCCTGTCACTTGTTACTTAGGAGAAGAAACCAGCCACCTCCTCATTCCATCCTCCATTCAGGTAATTGTAGAGAGCAGTAAGGTCCTCTCTGAGCCTTCTCTTCTCAAGATTGAACATCAACAGTTCCCTATTTTGACTGCAACTGATTTTAATGAAGATCACTGGAAATGCATGGCAACAAGTACTTGCGGATAAAGTGAGGGCTGTGACCTTTCCAGGTAAATCAGTTGCAGCTGGAAAAGGAAACATGGTGCAGCCCTGAAGACATACATCCTTCCATGCTCTACATTAATAATCCTGAGCAATAGGTTGACTCTGCCTTTTGGGCAGGGGAGGACTACTTAGAGGAGAAGAAAGAGTTACAGAAAATACCTGGAACATACTCAAAGATTACTTTAGTGGTGCCAAAACCAATTCCATTGTGCTAGTCAGCTGCAGATTGAATACTTCTCCCTTGACTAAGGTTGTACAGGAAGACCTGGCCAAGTATTAGCGAGGTCAACTGTCTCTTTCAGTAATTTCCCACTTGGCAGCACAGCCTTCCTGACATGTTCTGTCTGTCAGAGGATGACTGCTGATAAGAACCAAACTGACTTCATATACAAGTTTCTGGACTCCTCGCACATACCAACAATCAATTGTAACATTAAATTTACAGTAAGAAAAAGCACAACATGCACCTAGTTTAAAGTAACTGTAACGCTTCTGCAAACTTCCATGCCAGTTTTTCCTAACAGATGCTGAAGTTTTGTCACTGCATTATTAATGTTTGCTTCAGCAAAAAAGATGCTGTTCAGATGGCTATGGTTGAAACTCGCAAGTCCCTGCAAGCAGCCCACAAATAAGCACATCAGAGCAATTTGACAGCTCACTTTCAGGAGTTACAGCACATCAACGGTTTTGATGAATGAAAATGCAGTCAACTCAGTTGTCCATAGGCTAATCATTTAACTGCACATTAGCTCTGTAAAAACACATAAGCTTGTGCTCAAGGCAGGAGCACAGCCACATGACACTACAGCATGGACTCCTGAACTCTCCTCTTGCTAACCAATTGAGATCATCCTGTTCCACACCAGCTGTCCTTTGCTGCCCATCTTCCATGATGCCACCCCTGTATCTGCTTCGCTTAATTAGCCATCTGCTCATCTTGACCAAATTATCACATCTCAAATGCAGACTGCAGGAAGGCTAATCACCTTAATTCACCCCATCACTGCAGTTAGTTTACTGGGCAAAGTCAGAAAGCCGCAGCCCTTTCTCTGTCCCTATCCCCAGCAACCAGCAGCAGAGGAGCTCCAACTGGGAAACGGCAGAGAAATCCTTCCTTGGTTGCTCTCTGCCTTTCTTTGTGGCACAGACACTTTTGGAGCTCGGAGAAGACCTGCAAAATCCTTATCAGTATTTGCAAAGCAGGCAACAGGGAGAACAATCAAGAGTTACAAGTCTCAAGTTTGCAAATCAGAATCCAACTAACAAAAAGTGTTTTGAACCTCTTGGGGAGAAAGAAGGGGAGAGATTTATTCAGTGAGAACCACAAAGGTGCTCAAGAGGGGACCAGTCCCAGCTTTATGATAGGACTAGGGCTGCTGAGTCTCACAGTGCTGAGGCTGTCCCACAGCCCCGTGCCCTGCTCAGAGCCTCTCAAGCCAAAGACCTATGTGATGGGGAAACCTCAACTCCTGCTCAATCTGGAGTACCGAAAGGAAAACAAGCCTCCAACACGCCTGTATGTCACGGGTGCATGATATGCTAAAGGAATCTCACGTCTATTTCTATTTCGGCTTCTCATACAAACCAGGGTCTGGAGCTGCCTGGCTTGTACACACTGGGCCGACCCTACAGCCCGGAGCCGTCCGGCGCTTCACCGGCGCTTCTCCGCCCGTTCCCAGCGCGTGCGGGCGGTCCTTGCCCGAGCAGCGTTCCCCGTCCGCCACCTCGGGAGCCCCTCACGCCACGGCTCCGCAGCCAACAGCTCTTACCGGAGGAGCCGGGGCCAGGCCCGACTCCACAGCGCCCTCCCCGCGGGCCGCCGCTCCTTACCCAGTTTGGTGCCTGGGTTTCGCTCCGCCATGGCCCGGGCTGCCGCCGGCTCTACGGCCCGGCGGGGCGGTCCGACCTCGGCTTCACCGGTCCCGCCCCGCACAGGCAGGAAGCGGCGCGGTACGGGCGACCACGGCGCTCCCCCGCCTCCACCAGGTTAGAGTCGAGGCGGCGCTACGGAGGGGCTGGTTACGAGGCACCCAAGACCTACCGCCACCCCTCAGCCCCGCGGGAAAAGGCCGCTGCCTGGCGCCAGGAGCTGCTCTAGGATGTTCTGTTCCTTTAAGGATAAATAACTCCCGAGCTGCCTACTTGATGGTAAGGAGTCCAGGCAAATTAACATTCCTTTGAGTCGAATCTTCAAATAGAAAATAGTGTTACACGTGCACAGCACGGGCTCTGTAACTTACCAGCTTTGTACAACTTTCTCATCGCATCTGTTAAATCCGAGTCCGGTAACAAAGCCACTGGCAACATCACAGCCTCTTTTAGCTAGAGTTGTGATGACACAAACTCACATGAAAAAAGTATCACACATTGTTAGTGTTCCCATTTAGGTAATAGATCATTTCAGCTGTCTTTTCACATGGCTAGCAAAGAAACCACAAACTGAAGACAGCATCGTTTTAAAGCAGTGAATGGTCAGCTCTGAAATCTGAGAATGCTATTCCAGTCTCTGTGGAATGCTATACAGCCTATTGAAATAAGGCAGAAAGACTAGCCTGCTCTAAGTTGCATGAGGTGTGTAAATTTCTTATTTAAACACACATCAGCTCGTAAAACAGCTTACAGGCTGAAATAAATCAGAAATAAGGCTGACAAAATTAGCTGTAAATCAGAGGGTTGTTAAGTTGCTTTGAAAGTAAAATTCAAAGACAGAACTGCAAACTAAGTTTGGAATAGTGTCTGTGAAGTAACATATCCTCAACACTACTACTGCACTAAGAAACAAAGATTTATAGGTTCATTCCTTGTATTCCTTTTCACATCCTCCATATTCCAGCAGCTGGAGCTGGAAGGGACCTCTGCCCAACTCCAAGCACCTGCTGAAGCAGGCTCAGATACATCAGGTTCCCTTGGGCCACAGCCAGTTGCATTTTGAGCATCTTCAAGAGACGAGACTTCATAATCGGCCTGAGTAATCTGTTCCAGTGTTTGACTGCCCCTCACAAGGAAGAAGTATTATGTTCAGACATAACTGCCCACATTTCAATTTATATCTCAATTTTCAAATATTAAGCTTCAATTTTCTATAATAATAGCATTATTGTACCCTTGGGGGAAAAAAATGGAAGAGCAGGGACAAATATGAGTATTAAAAATAAAAAGGCATATGAATAAATATACCTCTGTATAACTTTTCTTTCTTTACAGAATGCATCATATAAACCTTATGGCATAACATTAAAGGAAATGACAAGTGGAAGAACGGCAATACTTTCTTTAATGAAGAAAATATGATTTGTAACCTTGAAAGAGTAACTTTTTTAACCAGTCTGGAGGACTAAACCCAAGTGCTATAGAGACTCAAAGCCAACCTCTGAGATTTTCAGGCAGCATGTTTAAGTGTTCACTGGTTTTGATTTTAGAGACTTACATTTACATTCAAACTTTAAAGAATAAAAAGACACAAAGCTTACAGGTTAAAGAACTTGCCACGGTCTGTACCAACACTAGAACATTCTTATTGCTTTCCCTCTGTATAGAAATCCAAAATGCTAGAGAAGATTCTGTTACTTTTCCATTCCATGAACCCCACACTCAACATTAAGATACGAGTTTTGAGAGGCATTTTATTAAGACAACTGAAAACAAATGTTCAGAAGCAGCATACAATGAAACAAAACCCAAACCAAATACATGAAGCACATAATCCATTTTCAACTAAAACCAAACTTTCCAACTTCAAAGAAATTAATGAAACAGAACAAGACAAACAACAAACAAAAAAAAGTGGGTAAAAGCCATTGTTTCTCCTCTCCATAATGAAAAAAACCACACTACAATGAGTCTAACTGAAATTGGAGAGACAGGATCTTGGCTCGCACACTTCTTTGAAAAGACAGTAGGCAGTTATGCTAAGAAAATAGCAGAACTCTACTACTTGTCTTTTTCTATTGTTTGGATACTCAGTTCTTAAAGACAACACCTAGCCAGTTCCACCGCATTCTCATCAATTACTGCCCATCTTTGCCTCATGTAGAGAGCGCACTCTGGAAGGCTGCCGTTTATCACCAGTCACTGGATTTAGTCTCGTATGTCCATATGTCACGTTAACAGTTGCAATAATCAAGCCTTAACTTCAGGAGTTGAGCTGTACACTGTATCTGAATTTTCAGAGGCAAGATCTTCTGCAATTAAATAAAAGGGTATTATTTTAATTTCATCTTTGATATTTAAAATAAATTAACATTACAGGGATTGATTAAAGACCAGTTCAGCTTGTTTTCCCATTTAACCTGATGCAGTTATTCTACCCCATCTGTTCATCTGCTCAGCTCCATTCACTAATCTGACACTCACCACATGGTCATTTTTAGGAAAATGCATTCAAAGATCTTTTGAGAAGAGTGAAAAATGCAAGAAGGTACCTGGGAAAAGCTACCTCTTCCATACTAACAAGTGTCACTATCTTTTAACACTTAGTTGAGTTGAAGCTGGCAGTTCAGTGCATTACCTATTTCCTCCTCTGCAGTTCCTGGAAGGGTGGTCCTTGCTTTTGCTGCTTCTGCATTTTCCTCTTCTGTAGAGAGGAGGAAGAAAAAGCAATCAATATCTTCAGTTCCTCCCCCAAAACTTAATGAAAAAATTCCACTTAATTTAGTGAAATTTTAGATTTTTATCTCGAAGACTTCTAAAACACAGTGTTTATTATTTCTTTCTTTTAAATATGTATCAGACTGTCTGAATAGCCACAAAGTGTCTTTATTCAGTAAGCTTACATGTTGGAATTTAACTGCTTAAATGGCATCTACAAAAGTAAATCCTAAAATCTAACAGACTTGAGTGGATATAGATATATAATCATAGAATAGTTTGGGTTGGAAAGGACCTTAAGATCATCTAGTTCCAACACCCCTGACATAGGCAGGGACACCTCCCACTAAACCATGCCACCCAAGGCTCTGTCCAACCTGGCCTGGAACACCACCAGCGACAGAGCATTCACAACTGGCCTAGGCAACCCATTCCAGTGCCTCACCACTCTCAGAGTAAAGAATTTCTTCCTTGTATCAAATCTAAACTTCCCCTGTTTAAGTTTGAACCCATTACCCCTTGTCCTATCACTACAGTCCCTAATGAACAGCCCATCTCCAGCATCCCTATAGGCCCCCTTTAGATACTGGAAGGCTGCTATGAGGTCTCCATGCAGCCTTCTCTTCTCCAGGCTGAACAGCCCCAACTTTCTCAGCCT
>JAOEHX010034251.1:0-17496 GCA_025448015.1 Bolborhynchus lineola | reverse complement strand
GAAACAAGTATAGAATAAAATGCAAGTTCAAAGGCTGCCTAATGTGAAGAATATTGGGGGCAATTATAAAATAAGCTCAGGTCACTGACAGAATCTGACAGCCTCTAGGCAAAATCACAGGCTTTCCCGAGACATCCATCTGGAGCATCACGTCCAACTGTGTTTTAAGTTCTCCTTTTACTGAGAAGCCCAAGTGCCTAAATGGTTATTTATGGAATACTAATAGCCACAGTTTGCAATTGAAATGAAGACTCACTGTAGCAGAAACCACACAGACAACCTGTTTTGTAAGTCAGAGGGTAGAGAGAGGATGGAAGGTGTTAAATGTGGAGTAGAATCACAGCAGCAAAAACAGTCCAATGTTTTCTTTGAGTACACAGCCACTGTGAAAAGCAACTCTACCTCACAGACAAGCCACAAACTCCCACCTAAGCTGCCCAAAGCTGCCACATTCAACACAAGGTAAGTCACTGGCCAGAACATTACTAACAACTGAAATTTAGTACCATCACATTGACAGAGAGTCAAAGGGAAAAGTGGGAGGGGAGAAAATGCACAGAAACTTCATTGTCATCCTTTTATTCATTCTTATTTTTTTCAATTAATATGGACTGCTCAAATCCAAGTCTCCAACTCATCCATTAGACTTGCAATTTAAGCAAAAGAATGCAAAGGTAGGGAGCAGAGGGTGGGTGGAATCTGTCTCTTCTGTGGATCTAAAGACTCCTGTTTCTAAACCCAGTTGTTTTGTTTAAGAGGACTGCATATTTATCAAGTCTTCTCTTGCCAAATGAACCACAAGCTCTTCACAGAGAACAGTCTCACACAACAATACATTCAGAAAGATGTAAATGGAGTCAAAAAAGAGACTTCTTTGCTTTAGCAGATTGCCTGCTCACAAGCAAGTATTTTCAGAAGATGCTACCTCTGTGTCCTCCTGAGAAAGAAGGAAGAGTTTAGGACTGCAGAAGTGGAAATCTGAATGTACATGCTATTGATTCTCTGAATCTTCAGTAGCTCAGCACTAAATGCATAGAACTGCAATTGCCTGTGTTCCAAATTACATGAGAATTTCATTTATGAGCAAAGTGGCCCACTGTCTCTTTCACTTGCCCTGTCCATTCTTTGAATCATTGAATGTTTTCTGATGAAAGGGACCTTAAAGCTCATGCAGTTCCAACCCTCTGCCATAGGCAGGTACACCTTCCGCTAGAGCAGGTTGCTCCAAGCCCTGTCCAACCTGGCCTTGAGCACTGCCAGGGGTGAGGCAGCCACAGCTCCTCTGGGCAACCTGTGCCAGCGCCTCAGCACCCTCACAGGGAAGATCTTCCTATTATCTAGTCTCAATTTCCCCCGTTAGTTTAAAACCAACCCCTTGTCCTATCACTACCTGCCCTTGTAAAGCATAAAAAAGAAAAGCAGTGAGTGGAGACCGGCCAAGATCGAGTGGAGCAATTGTTCCAACTCCCTTTTGCTCAGTCTCCTTTCTTCAGGCAGTTCACCTTGGTACAAACTTCATTACAAGAGCACCATGTGTCAGAGGAGCAGACATGTTGGGTATAGGCAGATTCCCAGGCCTGTGACACAAGGCCACACATGCCACTCTTCCAGCAAGGCAAGGAGCAAACAGGAGCTTGGCCCATCACTCCCATTCTCTCGGGGAGGAGAGAGTGAGCGAAATCAAGGGCTCAGATTCAGCATCTGCCAACTTACACATTTTTCCTCAGAAAAAGGAGAACAACAGAAGGAATTTTGGTGAGAACATTTTTTGCCTTCTCTGAATGCAGCCTTATCACCTGCCAGGGTTCAGTCTGCTTCAGTTAGTATCATCCCAGAGATGAGTTGTCAGCAGAGGCTAGGGCTAAAGCAAGTTGGAGTCACCTTTGAAATTTTACAACATTGAAATGCAAAATCACTCATAGGGGTAGGGATCAGCTGGAACAGTGGCAAAGATCTAAGGTATTTGGCAAGCCTGAAGTAGCAGGCACAGCTACCCAAAGATGAAAAACATTTGGGAGGTGACACAGCAGCATACTGATGACTGCATGGAAAGAACGAGTGCCCTAAAAGGCACAGAGAAACCAGATCTCCAAATGGCAAATCTCAAGATGTTCAAGCGTACCTAGCCCTGAACCAGACTCCGGTTTCAAGCCACATGCAAGGGCTGTAGGAAAATAGTCTGTTCAGGCAGCCTTACAGTGCAAAGAACCAGCTTTGACTCATGTGCTTTAGAGTGCATTATTTATACCGTTTCCACACCAATCTGCAGTGGAAGATGGTAGAGGAGACCCACAATCTGCTGGTCAGCACATCTTGCACCACCACGACCCATTCCTGAATGGAAAGTAATTGCTTGGAATATCATTCCTAACCCCCCAGCCCCAACAAAAGAGAAAAAGCACCTTTGCAGTCTTATTCCTCTGAGGATTGAGCTGCTACCTGTAGCACCCTTTCCTCCTGAGGACAGGAGGATTGCTCAGTTAGAGCTTCCAGCAGCAGTGGAGGTGGCTACAGGCAGAGATTTTGCCAAGTGTTACGCAGAACTTTTCACAGGCATTGGATCACATGAATATATGCTTAAAGCAAGGCAAGAGTTGAACTCTGACAAACCTACAAATGGTCTTGAACAACAGACAAAAGCAGAGCAGGTACATGGCTGTATGTCAGATGAAAACGGCTTCTTGTGACAACTATTCGTCTGCCCTACTTTGGATGTGGTAAATATGCTGAAGGTAACTGCAAACCCATAAGCACCATTGCAACAGCCTTGTGCACTTCAGACATCAAAAGCTTCATTTAAGATCACAGGGCACCTTATCTGTAGCTCTTGCTATTGTGCAATTACTACAGTAGCCATATGCAGAGAAAAATGGAGCATCATTGACTGCAATGAACATATTTCTTCCTAAACTACCTCCTTGGAACACCTCAAGAGTAGCTTAAAGCACAGGTCAAAAAGTCCAAGTGGTTATTGCACTGAAGGGATGAGACTTGAAAGGCTCCAAGGATAAGAAATGCCAACTACTGCGAATACCACAAACTGATCTTAAAACAGATACCATGACAAAGAGAACAGGATGGGCACAGTCTTCAAAGGACAGTCATTTTTCATTGCCTACCAGCAATGGTTCAGTTCCAGCACAAGGTCTCCCTATGTGCTATAATTATACTTTCAGATGTGCTCACAGGCAAGTATTTCCCAAAACTAGTTTCTGTTTGAGTCAAAGTGACTGAATCTGACACACATACTGCAAGTCAGACATGCCACTGGATGGAAACAGCTGAGCCATGCTTGGGAAAGGCAAGAACTAGACAATCCTGAAGGTCCCTTCCAACCCAAACCATTCTGTGATCTATGATCTTCTAAATCAAATAGATTAAAAGCATAAAATCATACACTTGTGTGCACACCCTTGAATAGTTCTTTCAGTGTTGGCCTTGATGCAAGGCCATGATCCAGGGGCAAATACTTTACAAATTAGAGCACTCAAGTAGCCCAGATAGAAAATAATCCTTCAAGTTCATAACTCACGCTGTATTTCTGACAAAGCAGCAGCAGACAGGACTGGGGACAAGCCCAGCAAGCATATACAGAGTACACCCACGGAGATCACAGGTTAGTACTTTAGTAAACCCTGAGAACCTCTGCACCATTGCAGGGAAAGCAAATGAAGGACCAGAACACCCAGCCCAGCACACTTCATTCTGCTGAAGAGAAATAGCAAAAAAAGAGCTGCTATTCTTGCAATGACAGCCAGCAGATTGGTAGGTCCTTTAAGAACAAAAGGCAACCCATGCTGTTAAATGTCCCTTCACCACCCTTCTGGCTGCAGAAGCTCCATAACTGTCACCTGCTTCCTAAACAGCCCAAGTTGTACAGACAGATTTGTAGAGAGCATCCAGCAAGCGTCAGTATCTTTAACACTGGCGCCTGCATGAAAGTTCAGTGATTCCATGCAAGTCATCCCTAACCCACCATGCTTGCAACAAATGCTTGTTTTACACTGCAGTGCTTTCTCCCTACAGCTCCTTCGCTACCCTGTTCCCTCGCTGCCTCCTCACTGCCAGACCTTGCAACACTTGGCACACCCTGACTCTTTTGGCTGTCTTTGAAGCTCAGCATTTCACTATTTCCATGCTTTTTTTGTTCTAACAATTCCTTCATGAAGCCTGTTCAGTCTTTGGAAGCAACGCTGTGCTAGTGTGTGCCTTTTATAGCTAGGAGCTCAAGCATGAAATAGGAGAAAGACTGAGCATATGTATACTCACACTATAGCATCAATGAGTTGGAGAATAGAGCTCACATGAGAGATGGGCAAGTTTCCTGGCCTAGAAGGTGCTTTCCATTTAGGAAGATGAAAATTGATTTCTCCACTCTGATTCAATTAATTACTATAGCCAGAACAATGGGATCAAGCAGAGCAGATGCTTTAGACCAACAGATTTTCTGCCAGTACTTTCAGCAGTAAGTGGGGTTGGAGGCTGCCACTTATACCAGTGCTGAGCCATAGCCAGGCTGGCTTTCACGTGTTCCATCATCCCTAGAGCCCATATTTTCCTTCATCTTCAAGGATCTCAGGCATAACCTTCCTTCCCACCTTATCAGCATACCAGACTTCAAGGCAACTGACATCAGTGCCTGGTGTCACCACCTCTTGGGGCTCTTTCCCAACCCCTGTGTTAAAACCCAACTCCGCACAGCTTTGCAGGTAGGATATCTTTGGATAGCTTTTATTATGCACTGTGACCACTGTGCAACCTCTCCAGAGCAGCAGCTCCTCTAGTCCATTGGAATCTTCTTTTCTGTAGTTCAGACAGTGGTTTTGCAGATAGGTGATATAACTTCACAAACAAGTCAAGCCAGCTTGTGACTCAGTTCAATCAAACATGACAATAATAATCTGCACCTATCCTCCATGGATGTTGTAACAAAGCTTCAATCCCTTGAGTTACAAACCACATTCTGGTTCCCTGCCTTTAAATTATGACACCAGGATATGTACAAGTTCTGCTACAAGGAACAGACTCCAAGATTCTCAAAGCTGAGTACTCTATCAATTTGAATTGGGACTAGTCAAGTTAAATTGATTTTTTTTAATGCACTTATCCTCTACAGGGACTTCACACACACACCCCCACACCCCGCCCCCTTTAAATGCTGATTTTCTGAAACTCTGCCTATCCAGCACTCATTACTGAATTGCATGGAAAGCTGCCAAAAGCAGCGATGCCTTCTGGACTAAACAAGGGATTTATTACTGAGAAACCACAGCACAGGGCAAAAATCCATCACAAACTTATTGATTTAAACTGATTGTAAGTAATCACACACAATTTATAAGTGAAACATACTGCCATCTAATTTAGAGTAAGTGAATTGAATGCTACTACTCCAAATTCTGTTTAAAAGTAAACTCTAATTGATATCCAAATAGAAATAATTGAAGCTTTCAGAAAACATGAATAAAATATTTTGTTATCTGTTTATTATGTATTGATAGGTCATTTTTACCTATTTAAAAATAGACAGTAATTATGGTATTATACTTCAGCAGGAATTTATATGAGAGCCTGAGGGCAAGTTAAATAGAATTGGACAAGTACTGTGCGTACAGTGTGGAGAAGAGAATTTGACATATGGAATGCGGTCAAAATGACTTCAACTTGCTCTTAATATAGAAACTTCAAACTCTGCCTACTTTCCACCCAAAACATGATGAAATAAAGTCATGCATTTTACTAAACATGTATTTCACCTACAGAGGGAGCATCTTTGGATGAAAATTGTATTGTATGGCAAAAATTATCACTGTAGCACCACATCTTCCCTCCAAGATGCCATTCAGTGAGTTGTTCTTGTCAGTCTCTTTTGCTATGTCTCATAACTGGATCCCAATTCTCAGCAGCATTACTCAGTCTACAGCCAATTTTATTTCTAAATAAATGGCTGAAGATATTTGCTGCTTTTCTAAACTGTCAGTGTGCAAACACCGCTAGGAAAAAACAACATGATGGTTCAGTCATCTCTCATACTCAGAAATTTGGCTATTAATATTGAAAGATGTAAGAACATATTATTTTTTACTAACAGTATCATTTCTAGCAGAATCATGGTGTGCCACCGCTTCCAGTATACAACTGGCTTCATGATTTTTGAAGACCAGAAGCCCACCTAGAAGCTTTTCTCCTGGAAACTCCTTCTCAGGTCATATTTGAGGACTAACATGTAACTTCTCAACATGAGCACTTGTGCCAGATCACAACATGATCAACTTGAAAGGTCCACATTTCAACTGTCCTTCTCACTGCAGGTTGGGTTCAGACATCTCATCAGCTGCCTGTTTGCAGGAAGGTGCATTTCATGTCTTGTATGAAGATAAAACCTTAAATAAGGTGTTCAGATGGCCTTCTGACAACATGAAAATGTTAAAGCTCTAACATATGTTGCACCCAGGAGTTTTAAGCTCACCCTGCACTGAGTGGCACCATTGTCCATAATTAGCATCATTACAACTCAATCAAGTCCATTTGCAGAGTGCATTGCAGGACTGGGCCCTCAGGAACTGGTTATGTTCCTGTAGGTGATTGTATTGCTGCATACTTTCAAGAAGGCAACAGCTCTGTATCCAAACCATGATGTACTCCTGTTTGCCTAGTTGGTACTAGCTATGTCCTAGCTGTTAGTTTTGTACAACTTGACATTTCCATTTATATAAACTTCCCCATTTTTATCATAATGTGGCTTTTAAAACAAATCCCATAATTCAACACTGCAAAAGCCTCTCTGCTTCTCCTAGATGAAGGAATACTCAACTGTCATGTCCAATGCTAGATGATACCAAACAATGCCCTTGCCCCTCAGGTACTTGCTAAGCATGACTTAAATTCTAGAGAAGCTACTGTGAGAAGCAAAACCTAATTCATATCTCAGTTTTTTAGGACAAAGCTATCCACTACAAACCAATGCCATTTAGCAGATACTTCTTCTCTGTCTAGTGATGAAAATAGCAAACTTTAGAACACTAGGATTAAAACCCCCAATGCACAGCTGCCTCCATAGAGATTACGTAGCTTCCATTTCTTCTCCTGCAGGAGGTAGGGCACTGCCCAGGCTCTGAACAGGGAAAGCACAGACCCCACAGACAGAGTCTTCAGAGAGATTTGGAGGCTATGACTCCCCACCAGCACAAGCAAAAGACAACAAAGCACAACAAGACATTTCCTGTCCTGGGTTGTGATTTTAGCCTCAGGAGTATTTTAGTTAAGGAATGAACTAAAATTTAAGTCAATGTAATGCCAAACAGCACCAAAAAGTCCCCTCACAATCACATCTTCTTTTGGTATCCCTGTGACAGCATCCACACTCCCTCATGTTTACAGCCTGTTGCTTTCTGCAGCTGTCCTCTCCTTGCTTACTTTACAGCTCTGCATCTCACCAAAGTGAAATGTTGATATTGAACAAGAAAGAGAAACTCATCTGTGTGATGAGAGTAGTGAGCTGGCATAGAGCTGTCAAACAGAGGAAGTGTCTTACAACTGCCATAGTATAATGAAAATGTTCTTAAAAACTCTGAGGCAACTGCAGAGTGAGACAGAAAATGAAGCTGCCTACACCTGAGGCTGTACTCTCTGTGTGTGTGCAGAGCAGCATCTGCTCTGGAGTGTACAGGTAACCTGAGTTAGGGCAAGCCCTATTTCCAAACTGCTGGCTCGAAAGCAAAAAGGGGCAGGCAAAGCATTTTGTTTCCCATTCTCTCTGAGCCAAAATAAGTCATTACTGCAGTACCCTTTTGGAGGAGACAGAATTGCCAGGAACCCAAGAGCAAATCCCTCTTTGCAAAGGATCAGCTTTGGACACCCTCTCCCCTCCACAGTGCACAAGGCTTCTGCTGGGGCAGGATGGATGGAGCCTCACCCATGTTCACAGCCACACAAAGAGAAGCAAAGGCAGTTTAGGTAGGAGGAAGCCTCAGCTCACTTGAGAAGAAGCTGTGAAGATCACTGTCCATCCCAGGGTAAAATTCCTGGCTTTTGTAGAATGCAGTCCCCATACTGAATGTGCTTTTCTAGGAAGCAAAAATAGAGATACACATGAAGCTTAAAACTGCAGAGTCCATATATACCTGAACTTGCACATCTGACTGTTAAAAAACCAAAAGACTTTCTTTACAGAGAGGATCAACACTATTTTGCCACAACTCCTGGAAAGCTGCTGCTAATTTCAGTGAATCTGTCTCTGCTGCATTGCAAATGTTTCTTCACTCTAAGAAAGCTTAAGATTTATATGCTTCAGGCACTTAGAGATTTTCACAGGTCATCAGGGAATATGAATGTAGAGCTCCTGCCAGAAGTTTGAAAATTGAAGAGTAAGCACAGGCAAGCAAATATTTGAGGTATTTAACCTCCCCAAAAGGTACCAAGCTAACCACCCAAGTGACTAACCACTTCCAGAAAAGCAAGCCTCAGATTTTGGGAGATCATTTATATCAGCATCAAGCAGCTATTAAGAGATGTGGGAGCATTATCCAACACCTTCCCCTTAGACTTCAGTGCTTCTGAAGTCAGCAAACGCACTGTGGGCCCAGAGCATGATCAGCTTCAGGGCTTTTCATCACTGTTGTGATTTTATATGAAGCCAAAAAGCAGGAAAGGCATTTAGTAAGGCTTGTTTGAGGCCACAGAAAATAGAAGATCACAGTTAAGGAGGAAAGATTGGTATGACCAAATCAATACTGTACAATAAATACACTAAGTGTGGTGTTAATCCCATTACAGCTGAGTGGAGTCAGGTGAATGTGAGGGGTACTAGGGAAACAGGAAGATTGAGAGAGGCTAAAATTAAATGTTCCCAAACAAGAAAGGCAATGAAAAGAGTATTCTAAACCACTGAGATTCAGGGAACTAAGTGCAGCTTGGAAACTTCACCTGAGAGCAGATGCTGCCTTGGTACTTCGGGAGCTTGTATCACAGAGTGAGAGTGAACAGGGATGAAAGTGCATGGTTTTCCACAAGCAAAAACACAGTAATGCCAAAATTCCACAGAGAAAGCTTATTAAACTGTTTGATAAAGACACTGCACTGTATCTTCAGAGAATTATGCACTGAAAAATAAGAATCACTGTAAAGACCTAGCTGCATGCAGGAGCTCACTAACTTGTACCACATCCCATGTGCCCTCAGTGACTACCCAGACCTAGTGAAGAATTCTGAAACTGGAGAGGAGGTGGCAGCCAGACTAAGAAAAGAACTGCAGCCCTGGAGAAACAGGTATTTTAGGCATTCACCAACATTTAAAGCGCAGAACTAAGCCAACATTGAGTCTGTGGGTATCTATCTGCCCTGCACAATGAGTCAGTGGCCATTACACGCACAAGAGGAACAGGAAAGCAGACTGCTAAGCATTAATTTCAACTAGGCACTCCAGTAAAAGGAAAACTTCTCTCCCTGCATGTTTAGGAGAAGCTAATGAAGACTGACTTCTACATTTATTTACATTTTCTCAGCACTGAGCATTTCAGCTTCTAAGTTCCACGTGCAACTTGAAAGCCAGGCAGAAACCAAACTGTTTGGAAGAGCACCATCTCTTTAGAGGATTAGGAATTAAGTTAACTGCACATTAGAGATAAAATAGTGGAGTGCTTGTCTTTATTCTCAATAATAAACCATAAGGCATTGAGCTATACAGCACGATTAACTCCTTTCAACTTCTCACTATTAGTGCTGAGCCAGCAACATTAAGCCTCGGAGAAACATTAAAAATACAAAGTGATTAAGTTAAGATTAAGTGAATTTAGGGCAGGCAAAAAATGCTACCTTGCAACCCAGAAGAGAAATTTTTTGTTCTTGTCAAGGGCAGCCTGAGCACAGATAGCATTTGAATGAGTTCCTCTAACCACAAATCATTCAAAGTTTGAAGTGACCAGCTTTACAAGTTATTCTGTGTCCCTCTTTCCCTTCTTAACTCATGCTTCATCTAGCTATTCATTCTCTAATGATCACTACCAAGCTGCTAAGGATGAACTTGTGAAACCACAGCTGAGCTCCTCCTTTACCAGCTCCGTGCAGTCTTGAACTTCACTTTTCTTTGACTGGGCTCCTCATTTATAATATTCATCTTATAAGCATGACAAAACCACAAACCAAACAAAAAAATCCCAAACAAACAAAATCCATTCAAGTCTGTGAGATATAGAGATATTAAACAACCAGGGCCACTTTATCATTAGGCAATTAGCCCAACAGATTCTACCAGATAGCAACAAAACCAAAAACTTACCGAGACTCCTGGGAATAAAAATACTCTCCACAAGATGCATGGAATTCTCTCTAACTGTGAGTCTTTAGCTATTCTCTATGGTTCAAAGAGATACTAAATTCATTTACCTATACCCTGACCTGATTTAAGATAATAGAGGAAAAAGAAGAAACAGAGCAAACCTCTCAACCCTCCTCTTCCTCCAAGCTTTAGCTACAGCTGTAGCCTATGAGCAAACACCAGCATACCTTTTCCTATATTATCACCTTCACCTGTGGGAGAAGCTAACCTGAAAGGTAGGCAAGGTTATTGGTTTGAGCAGCCATCAAATTCCACCTTAAAGTGTTTCTTTACTGTCTGGAAAAGCTGGGCAACACTTAAACCACTGGAAAAGCTTTGGCACCAAAGCCCATCCTATTCAGGCAAAGCTGTATCCTCATCTTTGCACAGTCCTGGCTGTTTCATACCTTGTTAGTGAGCCATTTTTTCCTGCATTACACAGAGTTCAGCACAGCGGACTCAGATCCAAGCAAGTCTGAACAAGCAAATAGCTTCATAGAGAGCAGCTGAAATCATCATGGCATGACATGCAGGAGCTGCTTGGAGGTGAAGCACTCTCCTGCTTCGGAAGTTCCCCTTCAGATCTTATTTCCACATTTGTGTGAAGTCCTAAGCAAAGTATCAAAGCCCTTTCATCTAGATATAATGATGTGACAATGGTGGAAGACATGCCTTAGCCAAGCACACAAAGCTCATTGAGTATCTGGAGCTTTGTAGTGGCCTTTAGGCATTACAGCTCAGCTGCAAACAGAGCCCAGTACCATATGCATACACAGTGTGCCAGGCTGTGCCCTGAGGTGTTTGCCACCTAACCACACAAGGCAGAATCAGAACCGCTGAAAATATTTCAGGAAAACACTGGAAAAAAACAATAAATCAAAACAAAAATGTATTCTGGAAATGTACTAGCTTCCAACAACAGAAGCAAGTTTCCCCATATATTTTCCTAGGAAGCTGCAGGGATTTCACAACACCACAAGCAAAACAGACACATAAATTACCTGAAAGGGGCTTTTGGTTTAACTGCTGCAGGATCAGGAGCCTCAGGAAACTTGTGTCTCCTGAAGTTGACAGGGGCTTGAAATTTGTGATCTGTGAACCCTGCAGGGAAAATATGAGAAGTCTTTGGTCAGATTTCATAGGCAAAGATTTTCATTAGAAACTACTTTGTGTTCTTCTGGACTGATATGTGCCAATAATAAGGGAAACCTGAAAGTCTGCTTACTGCAAAGTCCCAGTTCTTGAACCAGGAGCCCTGAGAAGCTTGGCTTGCTCTGGAATAAGCACAGCAATTCACAGAGGTGAAGTCTGCTTCCTGAAGCTGGTATGGCCCCAGCTCTCGCTTTGCTCTGCTGGCAAACAACCTCAGACTGTGGCTGTGCTGGGGCTTTAAAAACCATTACTTCATTTTGGGTAGAACACTTCAAAATGACGCTTCCTGTTTTGTCTTTTAAAGTTATCTGGAGAATTTCATTCTCCACCCAGAAGACTGACTTTTCTTGTTCTTTGTTTTCATAGATCTACAGGATGGAGATACGATACAGTGTATAAGATACATGGAGAGCTTTGGAAAATCAGGTTCATTTTGCTATTGGGTAAACTGTAAACCAGCGAGTCTCCTACTGAGCTGAAAACACAATACAGAGCTCCCCAACCCCAAACTGGTGTCATTGCCAGCAAGCCTGTTCCCTTTGTATTCCTCATGCAACAGCTTTACCAAAAAATCAAAATAAGCAATTGCAATAACTTTTCCAATAATAACTCTCATCATTTATTTCATACCTGTGGCAAATTCAGGAACTCCTGGGATTTTTCTGATACTCAGCAGCAAGAGTTTGTTATTATCTTCAACAGGTCTTCAGCTACCTACAGGAAGAAAAAATTCACAAGTATCATCAGCCTCTGTCTTCACACCACAGGCAGGTTCAGAATTTCACATAAAAACATTTTATCTTGGAACTGAGTGGTCTATTATGTACAGATAATTCCCATTTCATCTTCTTTTAGGCATCCCATTGAACTTCTCATTATACAATCTTCAGTCCCTTCCTCAGAAGCGTAAATACTCTCATAAAAGATCCTCTCCTAGTGTTTTTACAATCATCAGGTATTTTTACAGGCTACAAACTCCATATTTGCCAATATATAAGCCATGCATCTGAACTTCCTGAAGACAGGAGAAAAGATACCAGCAAACCAATCTTCCTGTATAAAGCCAAAACTCAAATCTAATATTCTACATAAAAGAAAATCCTACAATTTTACACTTAACCATCACATTTTGTCTTTTGTCCCCCCAGTACATGTATTTGAAAGTCTTTTTCCTGTCTTGATGAGTTAAATGTGCAATATGAGAGTCTTTCACTGCAAGTTTACTCATAGGATGTGTTTAAAATTAAATTCAATAGCATGAATCACCAAGTGTAGTGTTGCAGAGCTGTCTTCATATTTTTCAGTTGGATTCCCTTTGCTAAAGCAAAGTGCTCAGCTCACACACAAAAATGCTGCAGGCTTTTGCATGCAGGGTATTTTGGAAATGAAAGTCTAGGACTTTCATGATTTAGCTCTTCAGTGACAGGGAAATTCAGTCCTGCACATTTGGACAGAACTAAAGTTGCCAAAGGTACATGCACAAAAATAAGCTCCAGTTTGATCTCACAGTAATCTTGACTCCAGAATTTCATAGAAACTCATGTGAAAGATCATGTAGACAGTGATCCAACTACTTGATGCTAGATGTACTGGAAATAGACTGCTTCCTGTTTCATCAAGCAGTCTTGGTGCCATTCAGAGACAAGTTTATTAAATCAAAGTTGCAGAGATAGGGGAAAACATTAATGGAGTTTAGAATTAGCAGTGATAGATAGCTACTGCAGTCATTACAGAACAATTCTTAAAATCCAGTGCCCACTTTGACTATAATTCCTCCAAATTCAAGCCAAGCTAAAGATGAAGCTCAATAATCTGCCTGAACACACTTGCTGTATTCCTGATGGATATTAGAAAATAAAACTGGGCAGGGGGATGGAAGGGGAATGCGGAGACAGAGCCAACAAGAAACATCATGATGAAACCTCTCATATAGAATTTCTAATAATAGACCTAAAAGCTGTTTACAGGACAAAAAGGAAGGGGTAGAGTCATATAGCAGAGAAATAAAGGCACTGATTCTCCATATGACCTTCTTAAGACCCTCCATCAGGCTAGAATCATAGAATCACAGAGCGGTTTGGGTTGGAAGGGACCTTAAAGCTCATCCAGTTCATGGCCAGGGACACCTTCCACTAGAAGGTTGAAGCAGGTTGCTCCACTTGAATCAGGTTGCTCCAAGCCCCATCCAGCCTGTCCTTGAACACTGCCAGGGATGGGGCAGCCACAGCTCCTCTGGGCACCCTGTGCCAGTGCCTCAGCACCCTCACAGGGAAGAACTTCTGCCTAAGAGCTCATCTCAGGCTCCCCTCTGTCAGGTTAAAGCTATTCCCCCTTGTCCTGTCCCTACATGTCCCCCTCCATATTTCTTGTAGGCCGCCTCTAGTCCTGTGCTTTGAAATACAATTTTAAAACATGCAAACATCTGGAGAAACAGCCTACAGGAAAACACACACTTGATTTACCTCCACACAACTGGAGTGAGAACAATTTTTACCTCTAATTTTTCATAGTCTGTCTGTATCCCCATGTTGCCAGAGCCCATGAGTCCTGCTATCACGCTAAATGTATACAGTGCTGGGAAACACACAATTTCCAGTTCAAAAATCCTTCTGGAGCTCCTGCTTCTTACACCCAAGGTGGAGGATACAGCCCATGCTGGTAAAGAAGGGGAGTGACTGCTGCACACAGGCTGTCCAGCACCATTGTCCTGCCATGCCCACACGTCTCAGCTGGATGGGATTTGAAAACATTTCCCACTTACACTTGGCTAATGAAACTCAACTTTAGTGAAGAAAAAAACCACCCAAGTATTGCTCCTTTCTCCTTCCAAAGCTGAGGGTACCAAGCCCTGCACACGAGGGGCAGCTCTCAGAGGTGCTGTCAGGAATATAGAGGCACTTACTGCCTCTTTTGATGACAAGGAAATAAATAACATTGCAAAACCACGGTCTTTCGTGCCTGCTCCTTTTCCTACCTCATCTTTCCACCACCACAAGCAACATGAGAGCGTTTTTTTCCCCGCCTTTACCTCAACTTGCTGCGTTCCTCAGCGTGCTGAGCTCCTCAAGATGCCTTTATCAAAATAACTCCCAACCTAGACTCTTCTTACCCTAAAACCTTGCAGGCCTACCTTCAGAAGCGGTCCGGCACAAGAGCTCCCAGCAGGCAGAGTCCGCTCGAGGGTTAAAATAACACCTCAAACAGACAAAAAGCCCCCGAAACTACTTGTTCAAGGAGCCATTCGAGCCCGCCAGGCTGAGGCGCCAACTCCCTCTAGTGTCCGTGCACGCCGGCAGCGCCGCCGCCATGTTGGCTGTGGTTTCTCTCTCCCACACTGCCCTCTGCAGCTCGCTTCCAGGCTGTGCCTGCAGGGACTAAAGGCCTCAAACTGAAGGAAAATATAGTAAAACAATAATAAAAGGAATCCAGAGGGGTCCTTCCACTCGGAACTGGCTGGCCACAGCAGACCCATGTAAATCGCTTGCTGCATCCGCACCTCACGGGCCTGGCCGCCTCAGCACAAACACAGGGTCTCTTGTGTGTGGCTGGCAAGAATCTCTCATTTTCTCATCAAAATATACCAACTTCAGGCAACACAAAGACAATCAATCAGTTTCTGCAAGCATGTCACCAGCTAGACGCGTTTCTCCTCCATGCAGTGCACTTTATTGTGGTATCACCAGACAGATGCCCGAGGAGCAGTGAGCTGGGCCAGGCACAGACACACCTGCCTACCCCAACTGTATTTTGCTAAATAGATCCTTCAAAGCAACAGATTAGTATATTGCTGTAATATTCAGTGATGTATTTAGTGCTGCAGAGCTTCAGATGCTCTGTAAACCACCATAATACAGTTAAGTGGAAAATGAGTCATTCAAAACCATAACGACTATCACAGCATGACTCCACTGACAACAAAGCGCAATGGTAATGCTGCAAGGTGGATGACACATGTTCATCAGGGCCATTGGTCCTGGGAGGCTCTGTCTCTGCAGCTCCCCAGCCCTGGTGCTGCGGAAGGGAGCCCAGCGTGCGGTGGCACAGTTGGCTGGGGTACCCCATCCTCCTCTTAGTATGTGTGTGCAAGCCACCATTGCCTCAACACCGTGTTCCACCTCACTGCTGCTGACCCGCCTCACTGCTTGGCTTCATGAAGAACATTGTTGTGGATCCCAGGAGAGCAGAAGAGCACCAGGATATCGCTGTGGTGAGGTAGGACTGCCCTGTTCAAAGGAGCTTTCCTCAGTCAGACCAGCCAGCGCAGGGGTTCAGACCACAGGGGCCATGGGAGCAGGGTGCTGCAGGGCTGCCACCCTTCCTGGGGGAACTGATGCCCATGGGGACAGCCCGACTTCCAGGCGCTGTCTGGGGGCAGGTCGGTTTGAGGCATAGCCTTTTGTGGGAAAGGAGATGAAGCCTCCTCCAAGCCCGCTTTGTCCCTCAGCCTGGACAAAAAGCAGCAGGGCAATGTGGGGCCACGCTCTGCTGCCTGCTCCTCAGGCCCTGCTCAAGGGAATGTCCCTTAAGGCAGGAGCTTTCACAGCAGCAGGGCAGTGTTAGCTCTCCGCTGACATGGCAGAGGCAACTAGAGTAGAAAAGCTAAAACAGGGCCAAGTTTTCTGCTGGCATGAAGCAGACAGCTCTGATGATTGTACGTAAACCATTGTAAATTATGTCCTTAGAAAATTTGGCATTAGTTTTTTCCCCCATCCTCAAATGAAGCAATTCTCTTGCTTAGTCCTTGGGTAATCTTTTCAAAAGCCAGGTTATAGAAAAAACAGAGGAAGAGCCTCAAGAAAGGCTGAGGGTTTGCCAAGCTGACAAACACCAACTCATGTCATATGGACTATTTTGCTGTAGAGATGCATCTTTTATTCCCTTAACATAAGCAATGTGGTTTGTTGCTTGACTGTAGCACCAAGCAATTTAAACCTAACTCTTTGCAAGATGTTTGCCTTTATCTTTCTGAATGCTTCAGGTACGGACCACTTCTAGTCCCTCTTACTGAATACGATAAAGCAAGGTCAGTCTTTAGACAAACCTGACCACTGCATGCCACAGCACCGTTGAGATTTCTATTGTTTATGCAGGGGAACAGGAGAGCTCCTCACAGATAAAAATAATTTACAGCTCTATTCACCTCGCACAGAACAGCATTGCCATCCCGACAGCCTACACACATTTCAGTCTCTCTTTAACTACCCTCTTGTGGTATCTCTGAAGAACGACAGCCTTTTCTAACAAGCTAAAATAAATCCAGCTCTTCTTGACCGCTTCAGGATTAACTGAGGCAAAAGTTTCCTTTAGAAGGGCAAATAGATGGTGCTTGGTCTAGAGTTCGGTTTGTTTTTTAACAAATGCTCTCCAAATGTGTCTTGTTTGCCCCAAATGCACTGAGACCCTTTTAAAATGTGGGCTAGTGAAAATTCCACAAGTTTATACTTGCACTGTTAGTTGTCTTTAAAGGAAAAGAAAAAATAATCTATACCCCCTCCCCAAATCCATCACTGATTCAACAGAAACCAGTTAAGGGCTTTGAAAATGCAAAGTAGAAGGTGCATCTCATCAACATACAGTAATATTTTATATTTGATACGTAAAGTCTCTAATGAATTAAATTCTCACTTATTTTCTCATGTTGAAAGAAACACGATTGCATAGCGGATGGATGGTTAAGTTTCTAGGACTAAATGCAACTTTTTCAGAAGACAAATGTATCACAAATGCAACCAAGACAAGTGCTACACTGTGAGTTTCAATACTGAGAAACAGTAACGATTAAACAAGCCACAGTGGGCGATGAAATACAGCCTGTCTGCCCTCAATAACCAGTACGACCAGACCTTATCACTTTGGGTCAGTACTTGCGGTGTTTTGAATTATCAATTTTAGCAAATCTAGTACACCAGGAAGCTGTTAACATAGATTAGGGTTAAAAAAGCTTTCTCAAGACAAAACAGCAACCCAGATGTTGCCCATCTCTTACCACCACTTGACCGCAGTTTACCTGATTCAGGGGTTTTGTTCTC
>JAOEHX010034250.1:0-13670 GCA_025448015.1 Bolborhynchus lineola | reverse complement strand
AGGTACTTTTTTTTTTTTTTTTTTTCTTTTTCCCCCCTCATGTTATTCTTCTTTTCAGGCAAGAGACAGGTTTCAGACTTTACTCTGCTTTTTGTTAAAGCCTGAGGAAAGTCCAGTGGGGAAAGCAGAAGACATTTCAATGAGCTACAAAAGCAAGACTCAAACTTGGTGCAAACCCATCAAATCTAACAAACTTAGATCTGTTTAACATTGATGATTTAAAAAGTAAATGGAGACAGAATTCATAAAAATACCTCTCTGGATTCTTGTATTTTATCTTTTCTTAATCAGATCCTTCCCATATAATTAGGAAGACAATCAGGAGTGTCCTAGGAGCATAAAAGAGGTCGAACATTCCAGTTCTCCAAGAATTTTAATTAATCACTACACTAGCTTTGTGAACATCCTGCTAATCCAGTCCTCTCTGAACAATGTTTGTTGGGTTTGGGTTTTTTTCCTCCCAGAAAAGAAAAAAAACCCAACAACCTGGTTTTAAAACACTTTAAATACAAAGTTCCTTTATTTCTGTGGTATGTATATATAACTAAATTGTTGAGTTTAACATACAGTGGCTGAAGAAAGCATATTCTGACTTATAGCAGAATTAGAGTGATGTTAAGTTATTATTATTGTGATGCTTCCATTAAAGTTCTGTCAACACTTTCCAGAGATATAGCAACGTCAGTATTTTCAGAGTTTCATCATCTGGACACAAAAACATTCTCCAGACTAAAGCATACAATTGAAATTGTGTTAAAGACCCTACCTATTCTTTTTAACTTCACATGTGGGAAAGATCCAGAATTTATCTCTAAGCCACAAAAACGTAAAATAAATTAAAAGATTTATCATTAAGGGTTCCCCCCCCCCCGCCCCGTTCTTTTTAGATGGACCTTCTGGAATATTAAATACCTTTACACAGAAAAAGAAAATGTTAGGCTTTTTTAAGATTCTCTAGAGGGACATCAAAACTCCAATTTTTAAGCGCCCAACTTTATTAATCTTTTCTGAAATTCCTACTGCAGGTGCATACGTTTCTTTCTTATGCAAATGAAGCCAAAACCAAACCTCTCAATCATAAATAGAATGAGTACTAGCGGTTTTAAACATCTTTACTAGCCCGCCTCTCCAAGCAAGAAAGGACTAATAACATTCTTGTTCCTCTTTCAGAGATTTTTCTCAAACAGCTATTTTTTTATCACTCAGATGTGAAAATCAACCCACCCACAAACCAACCAACCCACATGTACAGGCACACACACATGCAGAAAGGAAAACTAATCATTACTAAACAATGTGTAGGATCCTCACTGCACTTTCTTGAGTGCTTCCACTACTTCAGGACCAATCACAGGAGCCAAACTACCTCCTGCTGGTTTTTACAGCTGAGGTTTCTCAGTCCTTTATAGGCAACATTTGACCCCTTTCCAGCTGGCTCTGATAATCAAATATGGGCAGTCATGTCCAGTGCTACCTCCCTGCTCCCTGAACAACTGCTTTAGGTTTGAAAGGAGTGGACCACCCTGTTAAATGTCCTATCATTGAAACAGCAAAAAATTTAATAGGAAAATCTGGTCATTTTATTGTTTCTTACAAGACAAAAGAAAGAGAGATAAAGGAGAGAGGGTCTTTTTGTGGATATGATTAACTCTTATTCACTTGAAAGTCTAATTTGGAAATAAAATGTTGAATTACGACCTTTTGCAGACATACAGCAATTTTAAGTTAAGCAGATATTTCACGTAGACTTTACAGTGTTAGTTTTCGCTGTAGAATTCTCCACATATAAAGTGTTATTTTGGGTAGCTATTTTGGTTAATGAGTTTGCAGAGACTTGAAATAAATTCAGATGAAACAACTCTTTATGCTTTGATGTTACTTTTTTCTCACCCTATGATTATTTCATGTATATACAATATATGATAGAAAAGTCTTAGTGATAGGTAAGAGAGAATTCCACGAGCTCACACTGTTTGAACTACTGAGCTTGAGATGAGACAGGACCCCCGGGAAGGAGGGATTGTGTTTCCTTGAGAGCAGATGTTCATATCCATGATGTCAGCTGGGAGAAGATCCTAGGTTGATGAAAAGTATGAGAAGGGAGACTGAGTTTGTGGCATAGACAGACAACCTTCAGAAAAGCGAAGAGCGAACATGGAGAAACAATAGAAAAGAAGGTTTTTTCAGGTAACAGAAATCC
This sequence comes from Bolborhynchus lineola, assembly GCA_025448015.1. Lineage (NCBI taxonomy): Eukaryota > Metazoa > Chordata > Aves > Psittaciformes > Psittacidae > Bolborhynchus > Bolborhynchus lineola. Next base: position 11,470 of record JAOEHX010034250.1, on the reverse strand, counting down.
CAGTGCAGACTGGGAACAAGATCTTGATCTGAAAGCAAGAAGGAGCAAGAAGGAGATTTCAAATCTTTTAAATTACTTGCAAATCTATTTCAACTTCCTCCATCTAAGATCTCTGAGCTTTTTCTGAGTCATTGGTTGACCAGATTTTTTGTCTTTAGATCAAACACAGTTTTGAAACTTTTGTCTTTTTTCTCAAATAAATTGTTTGGACAGGCCCATCTCAAAACTATGCGCACAGCATCTTTTCACATACACAAAGCTAGATATGTGAGTGAATACATTTTCCTAAAAATGTTCTTCATTGACATTAAGCATCAATATTTGCATAAAAAAGTTGTCCTAAGTGGTGATGTTTGGCTTTGACCCAATGCTAGAACCGTTTGTCACAAAGCCTTGAGATAGACTTCAAGCAGACTGCAAGGTTATGTACTGTGTTCTGCACAGAGATAAACTTTATCCCAGACATAATAATTGTATGATGAGTGATAGCATTTGAGAGAACATATTCTTTTAATGCAGAAATGTCATGTTATTGCAAACATAATTTTTATTCACCTCCAAAGGTGCATTTCTGAAAATGTGACCTCCCAAAATTACACTCACCGGTAGGCACAGATTGCTTGTGTTTGGGTGAAGTACATTCAATTCTTGGTAGTCAGGTTTTGTGGTCTACAGTTGTTGTAGACTTTCTCAGAAGCTATATTATGCATTGTCTTGTGTGTGTGCACAAAATTTGGGAATCCCACCAGAGGGGAGAGAGATGTAGAAACATTTCCCTGTCTTTGAAATTATTGGTGAAAATTATCACAGTCATTTTCAGAACTGGCCTTATTAATGCAAGCCTTTCACGTCTGGTACATATAAGGGCAAGCACATTATTTCCAATGAAAAACAGCTTTGTAAAAGTGAAGGAGAAAACCTCATGGGTGGTCTTCAAAGAAAATAAAAACAGAGTTTTATGCTTTAGCTGCCATTTAGCCATTGGCTACCACTGAGGCCCAGAGGCACAGAAGCAAGATGCTGTATTTGAGTCCAAGAGGACCTATATTCTGTCCTCAGATTGATGTGGGGAAATGCTGTTTGTTTCTCAAATCTGATTCTTAGTGAATGAAATGATAAAAAGCTTTACTTCCTAAACTGACTGAAGCAAGGCTGCTGTGGAGGTGAGGTGCAACTGAAAGTTTCTTGTGTCAGCAGTCTAAATTGACTGTAATATGCTTTGGAATAGGCTTACTTTTCCTCTAGCAGAGGTACTCAAGATATTTGATATTCTGGCATTAGCAGAAGCCCAGCCTTACACTTGAGCAATCTAGTACTTTACAGATTCTGTCATTCTGTGTCTGATTTATATTTTCAAACTGCTTCTACTTCCTGTTAACCATGCACTACTGCCTTTGACTACATCTTTACTACGTAGATCTATATACCCATTTCTGCTCTGTTTAAGATGGGATGATTAAATTTTCAGGTGTTTAGGAGAAAAATAGAGAAATGAATAATAGAGACATTCTCATTTTGATATGTTTCATTCCCTTTCAGTACACTGGCAAATGCTAGAATTTGGAGGGAGAAGAAAAAGTAGAAACCTTCTGTTAGCACATGCTACAGATTTTAGCAGAATAGAGAGTAGTTTCTAAACTGTTACCTTTGACTGGCTTTGCTTGGGTCTTTTAACATTTATTTTGTGCTGTCATATAGACAAACCATTTATTGTGATAAATATCCTGTTTTGATCTCTTTTGGCTTATGCCTTCCAAATAAAATTCAGTTGTTCAGTGGAACAAATACATTTCTTCCATATGCAAAATTGCTTATGACATCTCTGATTGTTGTAAGTGTTCCAGAATGAATGAAAGAGATGCAGAACCAGATATAACTTTAGACTAACATAACGTAATGCTATGAGCTATTTGACAGTGAATGAATCCATCTCCCATGCCTCCTACTTTTTTTAGCTTCCTCTAGATCCATCTAAGCACACTATTGCATAAACATCATCACATAACTTTGTCACGACTGCAGAATTATTAATTGACTACTCATTCCTCACTGATGCAAGACCTCCCTTTATTAACTCAGCTTTCCTGCTGATAGATGTCAAAGGACATGTGATTTCCTTCTGAAAAGGTCATTAAATGTGACAAATGCAAAAGCAAAATTTGCTTCCTCCCTGAGGCAGGGATCCAAAAATTTTGCACTGAAGTCTCTTGCATAATACTCCCAGGCCACTAGTTAGACAGGTCCAGCCAGCGCTAGTAGTATAAACTGACTTAGTGAGATATACCTTTGAAAGTGATTCATTACAACTGTAAACAAAGAAAAGGAGTGAGGAAAAGATCAAATGCTTTAAGCTTCCCTGAATGTGGTTTTTTTTTTTTTTTTTTAATTCAGTGAAATATTCTTCTACCATGCTATGTTATTCCCTACATTGCAGAATCAATAAAAGATGTTTCAACTCACACTCATGACTTCCATCTGAAATAAACTCAGTGATAAGGCTCCAGGCCATTGGAAAACAGAGGTCTTAAATGACTTAGTAATATATATTTTAATGTAGTGGAAATCTTGATACAGAGTTCGGTGCAAGCATTTCAAGCTCTTCTGTTCGAACTCAAGAGGTACTATATTTATAACCAAACCCACTGGGCCAAGAAAATGCAGAATCTTACCCAAAAGCTTACTTCTTTAAACACAGTCTATATCTGTACTTAAGAAAATTAATCTCCTGCTGATGATTCAGCATCTTACATTAACTCAATTAGACGGTCTCCATCAAATTCCAGTACTGATACTGTCCATGCTGTCTTTCCTATGGCTGGTAGTTTTACTGGAAATTTTATCAAATAGATATGATGCTGCAACTCTTTCTAGCCCTTAAAAATGTCCTGTTCAAGACCAAGGAGCATTACAAAATAAAATTTAAAAAAATGTTTTATTTACATATATTAATTCTTTAATATAAATACAAATACTTAATCTCTTTGACATTTAATTCAGAATTATAATTATTTTCTAAGGAAGAAGCCTGTTACTTCTTTAGAAATAAAACTGGTTAAATCATCTCTGCATCAAGAACAGCTCTGAGCCTCCATACAGGAGAGATTGATAAGGATTTCTATAACAACTGCTAGGAAATAAGGTCTTGTAGATGTACAATAACTTTTAGAAAGCTTACTCAAAAGAAAAAATATCAAAACATGAAAAAAGGCTGTGTTTCATATGGAGCAGAATATCCTCTTACAGGGGGGATATTATTAAAAAAAGACCAATTTATTCTCTGATTGAGTTCTGTCATAAATCATACAGGCAGATGTGTGCCTTAGTCACGCATCAAGGTTGATTACAATTTCTTTAAGTTTATACAATGCAGACTAAGGATTAGACTTTCTTATTGTAACTTCTTTTTTTCTTTTTATACTAGACAAAATGTAATATTGCATGCATTTCTCTTTGTTACAGCACATCTGTACCATAAAACCAATATTTGCATCCTAAAGTTTTCTGCTCTTACGAAGGAAAATCTAGTCATAACTGGGTCAGCTTGTTCTCTTTCTAAGAACACATTTTGGGGGAAGTCCTCATGCAGGTTAAGATAATGCCAAAAATTTTTTATGCATATTCTGCTACCCATAGGCCTACTTTTTATATTTTAAAAATTGAATGATCAAGAAAATCTTAGAATATATGTACAGATGAAAATATCTGGAGAAGAAATATTTACCAATTTAATAACTAAGCCCTGTTGAATTCCTTCAGCCATGAGTCAAGGACTTTTAAATGTCAGGGTGTGTATGTTTTTTAACTGCATTGTAGCAGGCCAGCCTGAACCGGAAGTGGGATTCTTCCTCAATATGCTTTTTTACCAAAGAAAGAAAATTCAGTGAGAGTAGAATATATACATTAGGGATAGTGACCTGACTTCAGCTTTTACAGCTAGTCATAACTGGTATCAAGAAGAGATTAACATGAGGTTACTCAATATTTCTATTAGATAGAGTTCAAATTCAACATTAGTCATGGGTATAAAGTAAATTTTTACTGGGCTTTGGAACTCAAGCTCTCTTAGTTTTCTGCCAGCTCCAATGAACTTAGAAAAAGAAGACTGTTACAATACACAAAGGAACAAATACATGGCTGAAACAAAGCAAATCTAAGATTTGGTTGAGGAACTCATAGTAAAATACTCAATATCCACCAGTGTTTGAAACTTACCAAATTGGATACATTTCTTTAAAAATTAAAAAAAAAAAGTGAATATCTAATTTGTCACTGAAATAGATTCATATTGTCAAAGCCACTTCATATCATTTCCAGAGGCAAAATGTTTGACAAATGGCTCTCAGACAGTCTAATAACAAATGTTGTGTATGACTACTACCATCACAAAACTGGCTTCTCTTCCCACAGGAAAGGCCAAAAAGACAAGAAAAAGACAAGAGATGTGAATTTGCATGTGAAAATGTAAGACCGCTTTAAGTTTGGTAAAGAACATTTCCTATCAGTCTTAAGGATGTTTAAAAGTTAATAAAATGTAAGTCCAGAGTGCTTTTGTCCTATGACAATACAATTCATAACATAACAGATCTTGGTTCCTTGATATCTTAATAGAAACAATAACCCTAATATCTTACTAGCATTTAACTTTGAAATTTATTGGTACATCACACACTGCACTTAGTGTTTACTTATTTCTTCTAATAGTCTGTGCAGAAATGGGACATTAATATTTTTATGTTATTGTGGTTTAGTAAACATTAAAAAACAATAAAAATCCCATCCAAAAACACAGTTTGTTTTGATTTTTTTTTTTTTTCCCCACAGGGGTACACTTTTCCATGTAGCTATGATGTTTATGCTCACTCTGACTCACACTGGAAGGAAAGGAGGTGCTAATATCCATGATCAAATCAGTTCATAAATTTACTTCATTGCCTAGTCACACCATCAACACTTGTTTTTCCACTGAATTTGTTTCTCATTATTTTCTCTCTTCTACTTCACCCATGAGTGGTTTTAAACCTACGTAAATTGAAAACCATTTGCAAAAATATCCCCATGCAAAGAAATGTTATAAAAGCAACATGACTTACCTTTTGATAATTCTCCCTCAAAATGGAAGTTTTGTACTTTTTTGAGCAAGAAACTCTCCTCTGAGGCTCTTCTCTTCCCTTGCCTGTGTTGCACTGTGGCTTTAACCTCTGTCATCATTATAATTTCCTTAACCAAGGACTATGATGTCACAACATTTTCATGTTATGATGGACCTCTTTGGATTCTGGATATAATTACTACTTTTCTGGGTGTAGCTATGCAGTTGTCAAAGAAAAATAGATAAAATAAAAATAAGGAAATATACAACAGCATATGGTTCTTGGCCTATTTGTTCTTTATGCTGATACTGTTTGAATGCCAAAATCTCTGGTGTCTTAACCACTAACACACAGAGACATTTTGTTATCCTTGAAGGAATCAGAAAGTAAACAGCTGATTGACTTATTTCACCTTTCCCTACTGAAACCTGTTACTGGTTGAAACACAAGGAGAACCGGTATTTCTATTGCATCATATTCTACTGCTTAATCAACTTCTTTCTCCATTCAGCAAAAATTGAATATTAAAATTAGCTATAATGTAGGTCTGTGTGATGACGCAGAGTATATAATGTCTATTTTTCTGGCCTTCCTTGTGCCAATGAATACACTTTCCTGGATAAATTACTTTCTGGGCTGCAAAGTCACTGAAAATCATCTGGCAATAGTTGCTCCACACAAAGAAATATTTTTATTGCAAGCTTCATCACTGCAAGTAAGTCGGGCAGTCTCTGTTACTTTGGATTTTTAAAACTAGACTTAAAAGACTAATTTTACCTCAGCTGGGGATGATGCCTCCCAGAAGAGGAATCCTAAAGAAATCAGCTAAGCAAACTATCAGAGTCCAACAGATCAAGGCTGAAATCAAAGCCCAGCTTAGGTCAGCAAAGTTTAACCAAGAGGCACACTTCCTCACTGAATGCTGCAGATGTTTATTTTCCCTGCTGGAGTTCTCCACATCTCTCCCCAAATCCATAGATGAGATGATGGTTTGTCCAAGGAGCTGTGCAAACTGCTGTGTCAAGACTGCATAATCCTTACTGACATGTGCTGGGAATAAGCACATATCTGATGGCAGTCCTGATTTAGATAATCTTATGCTCTGTCCTTCCTCCTCTGCCCATGCTGAGAGCTATACCGCCAAACACAGGGTACTCTCTCCCACAAAAAAAAAAAAAGAAGCATCTCTGTGCACCTTACCCTGCAATACAGGGCTCAGCTTTGACAGTCATCTGTGGATTGGATATGAATGTAGTCAAGAGAGTGGAAGAAACCTGTGTGGCACAGAGGTGATGAAATCCTCATCATCCACCTGGAAATGAAGGTCAGACATTCAGTCTTCAGAGCCCAATGAAACGATGTCAGTTTACTTGAGGTGCTTTAAATCATGGGGCCTCAGAATGAGAACACCAAACACTAGCAAGTGGTCAAGAGCCATAAGAGCAGCTGTATTTGTGCCAGTTACCTTCACAATACTGAGACTGGGCTATCATTACTAAATGCAATCAACTGCAATACAGTGAACTTGTTTGTGCCTGGAATAATTGCATTTTAAATATAATGGAAGGAATAGGCATCACTACTAAATATCTGCATGTTGCATGAGTGGTATTTTTATTGTTTTAGCTTACAAGCTGGTAGGAAAGTGTTGGTCTGTCAGTTGGAAATAAGCCTCAGAGAATCAAAATCTTTAGTGAACTATTTGAATATCATGGCCCATTCTTTGTTTTTGTTGGGTGTTTTCAGCTTGATGATTTATAACACAGAGGTTGGGTGTGGTTAAAAACCCTACTCCCACTCAGTCATTCCTAAAATATATGTTCATGGTCAGTTTTCCCCAAGGTCCCTCTGGATTTGTCACTGTAGCAGTGCTACGCCAGCCCCACAAGCTGAGACCAGGCATCCTGCTTTCACACAGTTGCACATCCCTTAAGACATACAGTAATCAGGGGAGAGGAACACATTCTGTGACTAAAGTGGAAGCTGCTTCAAAAATTATCACTGAGCTTTGCTTCAAGCCTTTTTGCTGTTGGACTTTCTCACATATTAAAACAAGTCCTTCCTCAGACTCTGCCCTACTAGTTCTGGGCAAGAACATCGAAGGAGACGTCATGTCATACAAAATAATTTGCTTTCTTTGTAAAAATCCCTGCAATTAAATAATGAACGCCAAATGTGTCTATCTTACTAGTGTGCTGACACTGCGTAAAAAGAATACCTCAAGTCTCAGGCCAGAACAGCATTTCTTACTTTTTATGCCATGGACCCACAGGAGACCATGATCCATATTCATGTCACAAAGCATTCAGCCTCCAACTTAGCCTAAGATAGATGCCTGTGTCTTCTAACGAAATTTCTGTAACCACTGAATGGGCATATATACTAAGTCCACTTCAATCCTCTTTTGGAGATAGCTGTCTCTTGGTATTAGCAAAGATCTCCTTTGGTCACTACTCTTCTGTCTTCATTGTCTCCACAAAACACCTGAATTTGGGCAGACAATTTAATCTCCAGCTTTTCTAACTTAATATTCTCTTCATCTTAACATTATTTCTGGTGGAAATTCAATCAGGCAATGATTGCAGAATCACAGACCACTTAGAATTCTAAAAATCATAGAATCTTAGAATCATAGAATACTTAGGGTTGGAAAGGACCTTAAGATCATCTAGTTCCAACCCCCCTGCCATGGGCAGGGACACCTCCCACTAAACCATGTCACTCAAGGCCCTGTACAACCCGGCCTTGAACATCGCCACGGATGGAGCATTCACAACTTCCCTGGGCAACCCATTCCAGTGCCTCAGCACCCTTAAAGATCATCTAGTCAAACCATAAACTAACACTGTCAAGTCCACCATTAAACAGTGTCCCCAAGCACCACATCTACATGTCTTTTAAATACCTCTGGGGATGGTGCTGACCTACACATCTTTTAAATACCTGAGCTGCTTTCCTGGGCAGCTTGTTAGAATGCTTGATAGCCTTTTTGGTGAAGAATTTTTTTCTAATATCCAATCTAAACCTCCCCTGTCACAACCAGAGGCCATTTCCTCTAGTCCTATTGCCTGTTACCTAGGAGAAGAGATTGGCATGCACCTCACTACAACCTCCTTTCAGGTTAGGTAGACAGCAATAGATCTCCAGTCTCCTTTTATTCAGGCTGAAACACCCCAGTTCCCTCAGCCACTCCACATAAGACTTGTGTTCTAGACCATTCACCAGCTTTGTTGCCTTTCTTTGGGCACACTTCAGTACCTCAATGCCATTTTTGTAGTAAGTGGACTAGAACTTAACACAGTATTCAAGGTTTGGCCTCATCAGTGCTGAGTACAGGAGGACAATCACTGCCCTGGCCCTGCTGGCCATGTTATTGCTGATAAAAGCCAGAATGTTCTTGGCCTTATTGGCCACTTAGGCACACTGCTGGCTCATATTCTGCCACCTGTCAACCAATACTCCCAGGTACATTTTTCCACTGAGCAGCTTTCCAGCCACTCTTCCACAAGTATGTAGCATTGCTTGGGGTTGTTGTGGCCCAAGTGCAGGAGCCAGCACTTTGCCTTGTTGAACATCATGCAATTTGCTTCAGCCTATCCTGACCAGATCTCTCTATAGAGCCTTTTTATCCTCCAGCAGATCAACACTCCCACCCAAATGATGCAACATCCTTTCTGCACAGTCTGATCTCTCATGATTTTAATCCACAGGGTATAGTTTGTAATGGGAAAAGAAAGTGTCTGGACATTGATTTTGTCTGCATTTCCCCCTGTATTTTTCATAACTGTATTTCCTCTCTTCACTTCATTAAAGCTTACTGGAATAAATGTCATGCAAATTTAGTCAATGTCATTGCTCTGTTGGATGACTAATACACAAAGACAAACCTATTGCACTAAACTACTTTAAAGTTATTCAAGAGGGTATTCATCCACTATGCACCAGTCCATTTAGGCATAAGACAAATTGAAATTGGTATCAAATGAGGTGTGAGAGAAAAGCCAGCTTCAGCCAAAGAGTTTAAAATATGGTAAGTGAAGTTAGGTAAGAACTTACAGAAGTTCAATACCATGGTTTATTCTTTCCTTCATTAAGTAAGGGTCACTCGTACAGCAGGTACTCAAGGACTTTTTGAGCTTTGGAAAACAAGATTATTTTTTTAAAGTCAAGTTGTTTGAATTATCCCTGACCAGATCTTATAACAATATATTCATGACTGCATTTTTTGTCAATATTTAAATCAATATATTGTTAGCATGTTCCATTTGGCTTATCTTCATTTTATGACCTTACATTTATGGACACTCAAATGAAATATCTGGTTTTTACTTACCAGTAATCACTTTGTCCACTTCAAGGTTTTTATGAAGTATGTTATTTTTTTCCAGTTTTATGATCTTAATTTCTTCCTCTTCAAAAATATACAGGTCAATATTTAATGGTTTATTAAATTTAAAATTTGATAAAATTTAAGTGCAAAACTAGTGCAGGAGAAAACTGTTTTTTTCTTATAGGTTATGTAAGTTTGAGAAATTATTTTCTCACCGTGCACTAAGGTACATGCTAATTAAATATTATATCTCTGTTTATATATATCTCAATATAATATCACAGATAAATTGCATAATTAACAGGCATGGTTCCTGTTGATAATTTTTTTTTATTTGTTTGTTTGCTATCTTGAGAGTAAGTAACTTCATAACTAAGAACTGTTAAAAAATTGCTGTTCTGTATACAAGCAATACTCCTTTTCTGAAGTTACACACTGTTACCGCTGGTCATGGTGTTAATTGGCATCTCTTCACTATTTCCTTATATCCTCCCTTGTGTGTGTTAGCTCTTCTATTAAGAAGAATATTTCTTTTATGAAGATTTTTGGAGAAGAAATCATCCTTTTGCTCTGAGTTTGCATAGTATCTACCATGTTATATTTTATAGATTGTTCTGCTGAAGGTATAATCTCTTGGAGATTTCCAGTTTCAGTGTGGGTATTATGAAAACTTGTTATACTCAAAATATTACAGTTAAAATTTTATGCTGTAAATCTAACCTAATAGCTATAAATAAGGGTTATCATCTATGTGGAGCACATTTTTAATCTCAGAAAGAATCTGAAGATCAAAGTGCAAGTTACACTACATATTAAAATGTTCTACTTTTGACATGAGGGACATCCACTGGACTGAAGGAGAATAAGGTGTGCAGAGTGGATATACACAGGTATTTTACACCAAAAAAAAAAAAAAAAAAGCTTCTGTGGTTTAGCTAAAAGGTCAGCCTAGGCTTTCAATAGGATCTTATGAGTCAGGACAAGCTGTTTTGCAAGCTGCTTTGCGAGACATAAACCTGCTACTGTAAGCCATTGGCTGACCTTTGCTCAGAGCAACTATACAGTTACTGCATACTGCCATGTTATATCATGTGATTATCATATCATTGAGGCCACTCTTTGAAAAAACTCAGCCATTTTTAATATATGGTTTGCTGAATTTATAGTAGTATCCTTCAATATGCTAGGTTTTTCCAGGAATTAACAACTACCCTTTATTGTAGCAGTAAATTCTATATCAAATGTGGTTTTTACTGTCTTTTTACTGACAGTGTCTACGAATCATCAAGGTTAAAGAACAATGCTAAAAATATCATCACATGGCATATACGATATGGTTATACTTAATGTCAGGGTTAGAGACAACTTTTTAATGTAATTAGGACTCATTGTTTTTCTTGGCATTAGATTCTCCCCCTGTAAAATGGGGATAAAAATATTAATTTTTATGATGATTAAGAAAAGAAAGCTCAGCTGTTGAAAACCTGGGTATTATCATCCTCCTCCTCTCTAGTGGACTAAATCTTTATATAAGTTAAAATTATTCTCCCTATATATTTTTCCTGCTTCAGCATTTAATAAAATAGTCTCTGGACTCCAGACAAAATATGTTTTCTTACAACACATAGTGATGTCTGTTTTTGTCCAGAAAAAAAAAAAAAACCAAAAAAGGATCATTACTTTTCTTATGAGTAACCAAAAAGTTAGATTGATTAGGTTTTGCATTCATCCACAGAAAAACTTGGAGGAAACATTTAGTCTTATTTCTTGAAATAAAAAGTATGTTTTACTATCCAAAGATTTCAAAACTCTCACCATACCCTGAAAGTATGTCCTGTATCATATTTTTAAGTAGCTTTTGCTCTGAATAAGGGTTTGGATTTTTTTTCTGATTTTCATAAAACTTTTCTCTGTAAAGGCAAGAGCAATTTTAATATTTTTGCTGCAATCTGCCTTTTTACACTCTTTTGGTGGAATGATATCTCCATCCCAATGGTACTTGGCTGAGTGTTTTGAAGCATGTTTTAATTCAAATATAAATGAGACTCTT
>JAOEHX010034247.1:0-15212 GCA_025448015.1 Bolborhynchus lineola | reverse complement strand
CTAACCATGCAAATGATCTGCAGAAGTCAAAACTGAATTATTAGAGGTAGAAAGAAGGGGCTAAATTTGCAAAGAACATTCACTAATGGATGTCCATATGGCCTATTTATACAAATGTATAAACAGATCAATAAATAACACAATATTCTAGCCTTAGGATGAGGTGCAAGTTTTCCTCTCTATTCATGTATGTCAGTATGTGATTATTATGTTGGTTATAATTGGCTAATAACAACAGGAGAAATTACTGCCTTAAGATTACAAGTTAAAAAGCAAGCCTGCAGCAAATGTTCATCCAGCTGCTAAGTCTGATATCGAGTTATCATGCGGATTGAAGCACTTCATGTATGGACTGGCAAGCACTCCTGAAAGCCGTATGTATTTCTAGATCCACAGACTTAATCTCTTTCTGTACCCGTTTCCCAAACTAAAAACAAGTGAAAAAAAGAATACGAGAGAGGGATTGTGACCATACATGATCATTTGTAGGAAACACCCTTTATAATAAATACAAGAACAAAATAAAATCACCAGAAATACTGCCTGTCATCTCTTGCCTTCCTCAAGTTTGCCCACAAATGCAAGTGTTTAGCACATGTGGATCATTAGAGAATATTAAAACTTTGACCTTTCTCTCAAAAGAGGCAGCCAAGAGACCCTTGCATTCCAAATAACACCCCTCTCACCCCCCACCCGGAGTATATTTAAACAAATCTCTATACTACCCTTCTGAATTCAGTATGCTCCAAGTCAGGTTGCAAAAGAACATTCTGATTTTCCTTGTGCCTAGAGAGAGTTCAGCACAGGGCCAAAGGAGAAATGCTTAGAAATATTAAAAAAGGTGAGGAAATAAAAAAGGAAAAAAATCTCAAGAGAGCAGATCCAAGAAATACTGAGGTTTAAAGTCTGAGAATGGGCAGGCATCCAAGAAACATACTGAGTGCAGGAGACATGGGGATTGCAGGGAACTGGCAGACAGACATCATGTGAGATGCCAAATGAGTACACAGAAGAGAGTGAAATGAGTCAGAACTTAGAAAAGGAGATATAAGAAAGAGAATCCAGCACAAGGGGAGAATGGGAAAAAGGAGACAGGATCCAGGGCTTGCAGCTTTAAAGTGTTGGACAAAAATAACTGAAAAACCTAATTCGCCAGATTCAAGGCAGCAAGCTGAAATGATGGAGCATTCAGTGAAAAGCACTTGCAGAGAAGTGGGATAAAGCAATACTCTGGAAAAAGCAACTGAATCAAAGTCCAGAATTCCTTCTGGGCAGGGCAATTTTCAAACTGCAGGTTTCTATTACCATTTCCCTCTCCTTATCTTCGGTCTTTGCTTATGCAAAAAGCAAGTCAAGGCTGCAGGCTATGTTGCTGAGTGGAGGTGTTGCAAGGGAGGAGACAGCTTTAACAAGAATCCACTCCTTTTATAAAATTCTCTTGGCTTCATTGGAGATTTCAAACAAATGTGCTAGTTTAGACTTCATATTAAAGTTCTGTTGCGCATGACTTTCAGCTAGGTGCAGCTTTATTTTTACTCACGTATTTTTACCTGCTTGCCATGATTAAGAAATAAAGCCATGCCTGTCTAGGAAGAGTCCTTGTTTCAAGAGAGTTTTAAATATAAAAAGGATTGTGCTACTTGTTTTGCAATCTGTGTAGCATCTGCTCTTTAACCTCTTATTACAGTATGGATGTGCTCCACTGTTGTTGGATGTGCAGTTCCTCTGAAATCTTGAGCAATTTTCAGTGAGATTTCCATATTTTGGCCTCTGACCTTTGATCTTCCTGTAAATGTAACTCTTTAGACAAGGATAGCATGATGAATATTTACCCTGAAATGCTTTATGCAATATGCAATCTCTAGTGCTTGTGCTTACTTATTTTGATTTATCAGAATTAGCACAGACAGCTGTCTCAGATCTAGGCAGCACTATGCACAGATGAATATTCACATATACCACACACACAAATATACAACTCAATTGTAATTCCAACAGCTTCGCTAACTTCTCCCTTCACACCCATTTTCCCTTTTGATAGAAAGGTATTTTTTTTACCATCAGCATCTTTAGTATAAGTATGCTTTGAAACATTCTTGAAGAATCAAAGCTGATAAAGAGTGGGCAGTGTAGAGGAGGGCAGGTGGGCTGGCTCTAGGTTTCCGAACCCTCTCATCTTGATGAGCACACAACTTAGTATGACAGAGCAAGAAAAGCAAGACCAAGTAGGTGGGTGTCAGGCTACTGAAACTTCACACAGCAGAGAGAACACCCTAACACCTGGGAGTTGCTGAGAACCAACCGCCAGGAGTATCAGCACAATATGCTGCACTCAAGGGGTAGTACTGACACTGACTGTGAAACACCACAGCCCAAGCCATCTCCATTAGAGCACAGGTGTATTTCAGCTGGCTATTGGGTCCAGCACGTTTCGTTACCTGAACCTCAAGATACTCAAGCCATAGTGTTTGCATTCAAAAACTTGAGATATCCAAATCATTTGCAGATTAAGTTAGCATTTTTTGTCCCCTCTCACCTTCTATGAAGCCACTTGCCTTCATGCCAATCTGAACGAAACCTAAGGTGCAAACTCTGAGCTGAAGGAGAGGGTGATCACCATCACACCACATTGCAACTGCTGTTACCTAGATGTTATGTAACCATGCTGGAATGAGCCTACCTGTGACCAGCTCATCACGCAAGGTGACTGTACATTGCAACACTTCAGATAAAACCAAAGGCACAGAAAACTCAAGGCATGAAGTAGAGGAGGTTTTCATTCAGATGCAGGTCTTTGCTTTGAAAAGTTTTTTCTGCTTTGACTATGATGGCATAATTCATGCAGTATAAAGCTCAGGGAAAATGAACTAAAGGGCATGAAAGTGCTTGCATCAGTGGAATGACTTTCAACTGAGGAGTATGTTCTGTTTGTGTAGGCCCATTTATACCAGTAGAACTTCATCCATGTGAAGAAATGAATCACTAGAATTAAAAAAAAAATCACTTCCTACATTTAGCTTATTAACAAATACGATCTTTTCAAAGAAAAATAATTGTTTTACAAACTTGTATGTAAGAATTTATTAATGAAAATATCTTTCATCTAAAGCTTGCAGGGCTCGAAGTGTTTCATTACAGCTTACCACTCTGAAAATTGAGACACAATCTAAAACTACTGAAATTGAGACACAGGCACAATCTAAATCAACAATGTAGAAAGAGTGACTTTGCACACTACAGAAAACCTGAGAATATTCCTCAAGGATGCTACAGAAAAAGAATTTTTTCTTTTCTTGCTATTTGATGTTGTCACTGGCATGATCTTTGTTCTCTGGCAGCTTCAAATGTCCCTGCACAGGTTCACCTGGACTAGCTTGCACTTAGCCTTTTTTTTTCCCACAGGACCCATATTCTTAAACAGAACAGTGATTTAGCACTGATGACAAGCAGTGTTATCTACGGATGTGTCTCATTAGCCTGTTCTGAATTTACAGATGCATCCTTTGAGATAGGAAACCCAAACTGTTAACAGAATAGCCACCAGGCAATTTGTGTGGTTTTGTTCCTATTCCATACATCATAAAGCACCAAAATCATAAGGTTAAATGAAAGTCTTTGAGGAACATTTTTAGAAATCATTTTGATATTTCAGGAAGAAAAGATTGCTGAGATTTTGGAGATGTGGTTTAGAATTTGTACAGTGTTTTAGAATCTTCTTCATACTGTAGTGAGCCGTCCAAAGGGCTGTCATGAAGAATACATATTATTACGTTCACAGTTTACTCACTGTATAAAATAAACAGCCCAGCGACAATCTACTCTTTAGCCACAAGCTTTGAACATATGTACTCTTAGCTAAGATCCTTCTACAGAGAAGGGCATATTAATGTCCTGTTTGTAACTGGGATTTTTTTTTGCCCCCAATATCCACAGGCAGCTGAAGGCAGCCCTCTCCTCATCACACTCCACATCCCCTTGGTGCCAGTCACTGAGACTGCTGCTAGGGTAGGAGAAGATGGGAGCAGGTAAAGATGCCACAGGCAGATACAGAGGACCTCTCCCACCTGCTGGGCATTACCTTCCATCCTAACAGTGGAACCACCTCAACTCCTGACCTTTTGGCATACAGAGAACAGAATAATGGTATTTAAAGATCACTAAAAAATACTTATACATTTAAAAGCATACTTTTATAAGTATTACTTCTACTCACATCAGGTGAGTGCACAGACAGCCCAGAATGGAGAGTTTCCTACCTCCAGTTTTTTGCAGGTAAAGAATAATTTACCCATTTACCCACAGTTAAGAACTACGCAGGGAAGTACCATGGAACTTGCACAAAACCTAAACCAGAATGACATCTGGTCCTGCAAGGGTTCCAGGACAGTATGACAGGCTTGTGAGCATGAGATGATTTTTGAACATCAAGCACCAAATACCTTGGTGGGGCTGGGGGAAGAAGGGGGAAGGAAAGTACAGGGTGTTACACATTACAACCACAGTTTTAGGAGTTGCAAAGCATCAGGGATTTCCATTGCTTCTGGTGAAAATTAAGTAAAGGCCGCAAATCTCTTAGAAGAACTAGCAGAAGACACATGGCAGAATATGGCCTCACATGTTTATCCAGTGTCTCTCCTAAAGTACTTGGAGCCTCTGCCACGTGCAAAAGCAAGCCAACCAGCTATTTTTAAACTCAGTTGATTCAACACATATGGGCTGAATTCTGTTAAAAGTAATGACCTTCTGATGTAGTTATTGAAATTGCCACTAGACAGAGCTCTTCAACTTATTTTTTACCTCAGAAATGTTTAGAAGCCCAGTGATGTGGTAGAAATCCAACAGCAGTTTGTATTACATACTCCTTCAGAAAAATGGCACATGACTGTAACAACTGCAGGGCATTTGCAGCCAGGGTGTAGTTTTTGCACTACACTATATTTAATCTTGTTACTGGAGCTGAGGGCTGCATCTGTGTCACATAAATTCTCTAGTCATTCACCAAGAGCTAGTGACAAAGAGATGACTGATGAAAAAAAAATCTGTTTTTTCCTTGATTAAATGACAGCGTTTGTGTTGGAATTGAAAATAAGCAAAACATCTGGAGATCTAAAAGCACTGTGACACGGCTCTAACGGTAGAGTTTACTGTCAAATACATTTTGTCACAGTTCTGGAAAGATGCAAACAATGGTACCTTTGAAAAACAGAACCATTTTGATTCCAGGTAGGCAGCATGCATTCAGACAGTCATTAAGGGTGAATGCCAGCAGTGTGGATTCAATGATTAAGACAACACAAACTTGTTAAATGAAATATTGTAATTTAATCACCGGGTAATGGTACTGCATATGCTTTAGTATCCACATGCCCTACTGCCCATCACAAACCAGCAGTTCCTCCTGCCAAGCATTGCAGAAATTACCACATGAACTAAATGCTTGCTGACATCCATGGAGCTATGCCAGTTTATATCATCCAATTATCTGGTCTTTTCTGATAAATTCAGGGTAAAACACATTTTGTTTAAAGAAAAGTGAACACTCATTTTGGAAACAAGCAGAGAATGGGATCAGTATCTGCACTGGTTCTCCTGGGCTCACACCCTGATTTGCATTGCAGGCAACCTGGAGCAGGAATTTCTGGAATTTCTGCAGCTGTAGCTACAGCACTGATTTCATCTTGTGATTGTGACTTAAAAAGCTGTGAAACCACAGCCAGTTCTTGCAGGCCAGTGTTCCTGTACAGCCCACATATAGAGGGTCGGTATAAACATTATCAGGCTTTAATTCATTTCCCTGCTTGGTATTGGGTGTGGCCTTTTAGGTTCCATTTCATTGTCAGGCACAGTAAATGCTGAGGCAGGTAATTGCCTCTGCTAGGCCAGGGACTCTCTCTAAGGACATGTAAAGTTTGCAACAGGACTTAAACTGTCTACATATCACATTTCAGGACCTTAGGTAATGCATTTGTTACTTAAGCTTGTACCTGTGAAAACCTGGCTCTTTCTTCTCACTCACTCTGCTAAATCTTACTTCCAGGCTCTTTTTCTGTCAATCCTTTCCTTGGTGCCAAACCAGTGTTTCTTTCATGTGCCTCTGGCATGGCTGTATAGGGCAGATGCACAGCAGCTCGCATGCATATACCATTAACATCTAATTTTTCTCCCAAACCATCACTTGCCGACACCAGAAAGCTTAGTGACTTGAAAAGAGTGCTGAAAGACGAAGTTGGAGAACAGCAAGGTCTGCTGTGTGAAAACAAAACCATGGCGGCAGAGCTTCACCAGTGCCTGGTAAAAGTGCTCTGCCTGTTCTTGGAAGGCTGCCTGTATAGTGTCAGATACCATGCTGCCCGTACCATGGCAGGCCCTGCCTTTGATGCTGTCTGCGTAAGTTGGAGGGATCCTGTCAGCATTAATCACTGCCATTTTTACACTAAATTTGTTTGGCAAAAAGCATGGCAATTAAAGATAGCCTTGAGATTTTTAGGACTCCAAAATATTATTGTATTTTTAAGCAACAACTGAATATTACATGAAGTAAATTTTTCTATGAAGCTTAAGTGTAAAGTTGTGTGGATTTCTGAAAGATACTTTTTGCAAGTTCAGTATTTCAAATTGTATTTCAATGTGAAATGCCCAATGTACTTCAAAACCCAGGCTTCTCCTCATTTGTTGTCCTATCATACTAAAGTGATGCTCAGCAATAACTGGATGTGAGGTAAAAGTACCTGGTCTGACTTTGAGTTCCTTTTTCACCCTGAACAATAAAACAGGCACTGAATACACAGTTCGGTTTTGCTGTCATCATTATTTCTCCCCTCAGCCACCCGCAAGACCTGAGGCCAGGACATGTACGCCCTATGTCAGTATTGATGCACACAGGCAGAGGAGTCATGGAGCCACGCTCACTGCAGCAGAGAGCAGCAGGTTATGTGGCACCTGGGCAAAGTACAGGGGCACAGCCTAGTTGTTAGTACATCAAACAAGTGTAATTTAGTATTTGCAATTTTCAGCACTAGTTATTTCTGTAAAGCTTCTGGATTGAGAGGCATTTCTTGCACCTGTTACCTCTCACCTGAACTGAAGGCAGTAAGGGACTGGTCACACTCAGGTGGAGATTATAAAAAAGGAAATTATGATCCCTTTGTCAGTTCCTCTGATGATCTTTGGACAGTGGCAAAGGGTTAGTCAGATTTTGAAGATGTGTAAGACAGAAAGCAGCATCAGCAGGTGTGGAAGAAACACTGCAAGAAAAATACAGACAGGGCATGCAGCCCATAGGATCAGAAGGCAAAACTGTTGGCATGGCCAAAACCAGGAGCTGGGGGTGTTCAGGGTAGGCAGACTGACCAAATGAGACAGGATGAAGATACAAAAGCAAATTTGTTCTGCAGAACTTCAAAAACCTTATAAAAGGTTTTACAGAGCAATATGAACTTGTTTCTTAATTGATGGGT
Organism: Bolborhynchus lineola; assembly: GCA_025448015.1. Lineage (NCBI taxonomy): Eukaryota > Metazoa > Chordata > Aves > Psittaciformes > Psittacidae > Bolborhynchus > Bolborhynchus lineola. Next base: position 7,755 of record JAOEHX010034247.1, on the reverse strand, counting down.
TTTACTCCCCAAGAATTTGAAGACTAGAAACTAACTCCCTGATCTATTCCTTTCCTTCCTTTCCCCCAAATTCCAGCAAAAGTTTGTGGTACTGACTTGAAGTTTATTCATGTTAAAGTATAACATGATCTAGAAACTCTGTTTTCACTTCTGCTGACTTTGTTTCTCATTCTTGTATTGCTGAACTGGCACACCTGCCATGATGTACAAGTCTTGGGTTCTTCTTTGAATACAGATGATCCAAATGATTTTGCTACTTTTGCAATTCAAAGTGTGATTTTTTTAAAAAGCATTCAAACATCTGTATTTTTAGAGATCCATTACTTGTAATAAAATTAGAACCCAAGGACAGGTCCAGTTCTTTCATATTAATGGGAGACCTTTCCTGAATGTGGACTGTTCTGACGTGATGTCCAGAAACACCAGCTAGAAGACATACAGAGGACAGAGGCCCTGCTGCACATTTTCTCTTCTATGAAACCCTCTTTAAAGAAAAAAACCCCAATAACCCACCAAAACAAACAACAAAACAGGCACCTCACACATACACAGAGTTTAACTGTGCAATTTGCTGTTTCTCCATAAGGGACCCCAGGTCTCCACTCAGCTGTTTCCTGCCTGGCTTTTAACTTTCCCTCTGTAAATGAATAACTGTCTATCTCAATTGCCTGTGCAGACAAATACTGCTTGCAGGGATGGAAACATAACTGTGAGGGGCTGAAGAGACTGAAATAAAGTCCAGCCTTATTCAATCAGAAGGATTGTTTCCAATCAGTCTGCATTCTGTCCAAAGTTTTTATCTTTGATGCCTTATTTTTGTGGAAATAAACTTTAAAACTACTAACCCTGGTGCCAAAAGCATTTGCCCATATAATCTTTTGGAAAACATACTTGCAATAAAGACCTTGGAATGAAGGTTAGATCTTGCAATATGGACACAATGAGTTTATTTTCTTCATAGCTACCCAAGACATCAGATGTTCATGAACCTCAAGAAAGATACAAATTTTGGGGTATTCTGGCTCTGTGACATAGCCAAAAATGTTGAAAGAGAAGGTTGTTTATTATCATAACTTAAAATAATAACTCAGCCTGGAACATTTCTGACTTCTTATTTGAAATTAAGCTACTGATGTGTTTCTGAAAACCTGATCAAAGCACAGGGTATAAATAACGTTGCCTGGCATGTTAACTAGGGAAGAAATGTTTCATTTTACTGTAGCTTGTTCATCCTCCGGGACAGCTCAATGGAATTATATCAAGAATCTAACACTATCTTGTGTGACCAGGACTTGGTTTCCTAAAGTTCAGTTCTGCTGTGGGACTTTCATGAGGACACGAACTCCTGATCCTTGGATTTCAGTCACAAGAAAGCACTATAAAAGCACATTAGGAGATTAAATCACCAGCAAAATGGAATTATTAAAAATACCTATCTCAATTCCAAGCATTATGGCTACAATCTGACTTCAAAAAAAAACTTGCAAGTGGTTTATAAAGATACACATCCACAATCTATTGGGTTATGGGTTTTTTTTTGCATTAAGATTATATGTGTAAATGAGAAAATCTTAGTCTCAGCAACAAAATCTCATTTGTAATATAAATATATACTTTACTATCACCTTCAGTGAAACTCTGCGTTTCATACTAGGTCAGGCCTTGCTGAGACTATGATGTAACAAAAAAAGCCCAACTAAATCTTTCATTGAAGTCTGTCAGCTAATTGCATACATCACTCTCCAAATGTAAGATTCAGAAAAACAAGAAAGACTGAGAATTTTGCAGGAGTTTGTGTGTTTATGCACGTTTGCCAGAGTTAAAGATTGAGCACACTTCTGTATGGACTATGGGGGCTGTACTCTTCTGCCTGCTAAATTATAGGCTGTAGGACCAAGATCCAACTAGTCACTTCACTGCAGAACTGTTGGGTAATTCTCAAAACATTTCTTTGTGACAATACAAAATTAAATTACAACACTGCTCCTCTAGTGTGTGCTGTTGTCCCATGAGTTCTACACCCCCCTCCTCCCATATGTTTTTGTACCTGCATATCTACCATGGTATGTAGTTGATGACTTGACCTTAGAGTCATTGAGAGATCAGTATCTGATACTGGCCAAGACCAACAAGGGAAAGCAGCATTTCTAGATTTTCCTATAGCCTCTGGCAAGAAGTAAAATACAATGTTCACTTTGAACAGCCCCAGCAGCTATGGCTGGGAATTGCTGTCCTTTGACAATTAATCTCGGGTGCTTTGTTCCAGATTTTCCAGCAATCAAGACTTGATTTAGGCCACTTCTCTTTGGCCATCAGACTATAAAGTATCTATTCATTTTCTGTGTCACCTATGTTTTAGCAGGCTCAAAGAAGACCCAATTTTCTCACAAGGTATGAGTGTGAAAACAGGGCAGTGCACTGAACCTACCCATTCAAAACAACATTTGAATGCTTTTGGAGAACTTAACAAAACAATGAACAATGCATATGGTATCTAATCTAAAAGACAGATTTTACATGACTGGAAAACAAATCACTGAAAGCTGAGAAATGCCATGAGAACAAGCAGTTCCTCCTTTTATTCTTTAAGAAACCACCTGAAATGGGTTGGTGGCCCAGCTAGATCCCACTCTGCTGCACATATGAGAGCACAGCCCACCAATAATGCAACAACATTTATACTTAGAGAAAATGAGGCGATTTGATCCTCTTAGGAAATGCACAAGACACACTTTCTAGTTTAAAAGCTAGAAAGGAGAAGGCAGTATAATGGACAATCTGCTGGTACCTGTCTCAGCACAGTGCTCCATGGAATCCTTCTACTCTCACTTCATAGTAATGGGAGGCACTTGAACACAGCACAGTTAATGCTGTTCCCTTGAAAAGGGACAAGAAGATAAAGTTGTGTACAGGGGGTACAAAAGGAAAAACTTTATAACGGGTAAGAAAGAGTCCAGAGAAGGCCACAAAGATGCTCAGAGTGGTGAAGCACCTTTCCTATGGAGACAGGCTGAGAGAGTTGGGGTAGTTCAGCCTGGAGAAGAGAAGACTTTGGGGAGACCTCAGAGCAGCTTCCAGTGCCAAAAGAGGCTGACAATAAAGCTGAAGAGGGACTTTTTTACAAGGGCATGTAGGGATAGGAGAAGGGGGAATGGCTTTAAATTCTCAAGAGTGGAGACTGAGATTTGGTATTAGGAAGGAATTCTTCCCTGTGAGGGTTATGAGACACTGGCACAGGTTGCACAGAGAAGTTGTGGCTGCCCCATCCCTGGGGCAAGGTTCAAGGCCAGGTTGGGTGGGGCTTTGAGCAACATGGTCTAGTGGAGGATGTCCCTGCCTGTGGCAAGCAGGTTGGAACTAGGCTGTCTTTAAGGTCCCTTCCAAACCAAAACATTCCATTATCCTCTGATTTGGCCAAAGTGCCTAGAGATCAGTCACCTTCTGGCCAAAAATGGTGACCTTTCTCAATACAGACCTGACATCTGGGGGAGGAGGGATCGCTGGGCTGAGAGATTAGGAGCATCAGGGTGCCCAAGCTGAGCATAGTTAAATCACAAGTCAGAATCTCATCTTCTTGTTTCAGTAACTGTTAAAGTGTAAAGAAAAAGTTTATGCATATCCATGTCTCATTTTCACCACAAAGTGGCACTACAGCAATTGCCATTCATTTCACCGTATGATGAACTTCTGATAGCCAGGTTTGTTAGTTTTTTTCCCTGCACTGAGTCATCTCTAATTACCCTCTGCTCATATCATAATAACCTCTATGCATATGTACATATATATACACCTACATAAATACATAAACTTAGTGGCTGAGCTCCAATTACTGTTGTACCTGGGCTACAATGTGTGTTCACAGAGATATACGTGAACTAGTACTGGTAACAGTATAATAACTCTGTGGAAATGTAGAGCTCAAGAAGGGCTCTGTCCTATGGGTACCTGAGATAACAAATTTAAATCTGAACAAACACAGAGTTTGGTTGTACACCACAGGTATCAAGGCCTGTAGTGCTTTAGACTCCCCTCTACTAGAACCATCCCTGTGCTGGTAGGCCTGGCAGAGCCTGTGCAAGTGTGCAACTGGCAAATGCCATCAGCTGGAATCACCCCAAAAGTGAGGAGGGGAAAAAAAAGGCAATTTCTGAAATAGTCAAACCCATTATACCTTTGTCCTTATTCATTTCCAGTTTCAAGGCTGTGATCAAGCAGTCTTTCTAGAAGACCCTGTCAGCAATCCCAGATTTTACTGGAAGCTTTGAGCTCCCTGATACAACCGTCGGGAATTTATCATCTTCCAGCTACCCTCATACATGCTAGCTCCCCTGAACTGCTATATCACCATAGCAAGGATTATCTTTTTGGCTTGGGCCTTCCCCTGTTCTGTTGCCTTCCTTACTGCTGAGAGCTGGAGATACGGCTAACCCTAGCAGTCCTGCTCCCCCAGGCCAGCTGGCAAACATACTTCCCTACCAGCCTGCAGTTAACTTCTCTGTCTCATCCAAGAACTGGTTTTGGATGAGTTGTTGCCACTGAAATGCTGCTGCTCTCAGCAACTGCCTGCCCTATGGGTCAGCTGGAGTCAGCCTGGCCTGAAAGGCTGATACAGTCCAGGCTTGGCTAGGGGACCCCAGCAACGCAGCAGCTGTGGTCCCAGTCACAGTCTCCCTGTAGCCACTAGAAAATAGCTCCCAGTTGCAGGGGGAAAAGCAGCGGAGTGAGAACTAAGGGAACTAAAATAGGAATGGAGAAAAGAGACAGAGAGGACATGCCAGGTGCCTTCAGTAAAAGTTCCCAATAAAAGGAAGAGTTTATACTGAAAAGAACCCAGAAACATGCTGAGTTTTTCAATTGCGTGAGATGGCCCATGGGAGGGCTGCAGGGTTTGAAATGCTTCCCAAACAGCACTGCTGTTCATTTACATTTAACTATTTTCCAGAAGTCACCATAAGCATTTGGCACCCCTCTTGGAGGCTGTCTGCTAGAGTGTGACTTTACATGCGGACCTCATAGCAGCTGTTCAGCTGTAGCATGTCCTGTCAGGCAAAACACCCCCCCTACAGTGCTGCAGCAAGATCTGAGCAGCCTCACAGCTGAGGGAGCAGGAGGAAAGTTACCCAGCATCTTCAGTGCAAAGCTCAGTGGGGAAAACCAGAACAAAAGCAGACGCTGCCCAGGAAAGCACAGCAGGAACTCCACTGGTAGCCTCACTTCTGTACACTTCCTTTGGGAAAGTTTTCCTTTATTGAATCTTGGAATAATCAGCAAAGTTCAGAGATTTTTGATGCGCTGGAGGCGTGAAATCCATAACTGCCTGAGTACCAACTTTTCTTCCTCTGGCAGAGAGGGACTATTCCCACCATAATATCACACCAATATGGGTACAGTATGCTTTTGAGGAGGTAAGAAGCCTTGTGCAGAAGGGCTGTAGATGCTGTTCAAAGCTGGTTCATTACTGAGTTGTAAATAGGTGAGACAGCGTAGCCAGTTTTATGTTATTAATCATCCTATTGTAGTAAAGGATCCATTTTTGCTATATATAAGTGAGGCAAGTGCAAGCTGGCCCTTGCTCCTCAGGACAACAGAGCATCTGAAATAAAAACATATGGCTTTGGATGCTTAGGCACCTAACTAGTAGCTCAATTCACACTCCTTCTTTCTAGAGCTCAATGTTTTAATAATTCCTGTTACACTAGTGGCAATTTATTCCCAACCAGTCATTTTATAATTGCATTTGATTAAGATTCATGGTTAGACATACACTATGATGATAGTGTTATGACAGACTGATACAAAATAATTATGTGAAAAAGAAAGCTTATCTCTAAATAAGAAAAACCCCACCCACTATTAAAAATACATGCATTAAATGTATGTGTTTAAACAGAAACCATTTTCAGGTAAATGAGAACATTTTAAAATCTTAAAAATATGGCAGGTATGAGAAAAGATTGATGTAAGGGCTAGAGACACTATGAAGATAATCTAAAACTCTGTTGCTAACACAGAATTAATGTGAAAACAGTCATATGAAGCAATAATTGAGAGTAAAATCTGAAGGGGCAGGTATTTATACAAAGTCTCTGATGGAAAAAATATGCCAGTGCAGTTTCTAACACTGCCAATAAAAGATGACACAATGCCTTTTGAAAGTGAAACAGGAATCAAGAGGTCTCCTTTAGGTGACTGATCTTTTGCTCAGACTGTTCTGGTCTGTGAATTAGATACCGATTAATCAGTACCAGGTACTTAAGTACCCTGTAAGTTGATGAGAAACAGAACAGGAGAAACAGAATATATGTTCAATTGAGTGGGGAGAAAATGTCTTCTGACAAGTTCTGAGAAGACAGCAGGCAGAAAGACAGTGACACTTTTGGACTGGTGACCATTTCTCTGTTCAACCTTGTACAGCACCTCACCAGCTAGCTACCTTGTCTGGAACTAAGTCTTCCTGGATCTCATAATTGAAATACACATTAAAATACAGTTATTAACTAAGGAAAAGCACTGTGTCTAACTAACATACCTGTTTACTGTCCTCTGGGTTAAAGCGACTACAATGCAGACAGTTCAGGAATATTACAGAAATTTATGATGGAGAAATACATAAGAACATGTTTGAACAGACTCCAGACTCTTACGAATGAAAATGCTCTAAAATTACTCTGAGATAGAGAGAATGAAGGAACCAACAGAGTTCACCAGCAAAAAGTGATCTATTTGATCCCACATCACATTCTTCTAATGCTTTCGCTTGCTCTGAAAAGTATGATTTAATTCATCTGTGGTAGCACTTTGAAACGACCAAACTGTTTGAAACATAAGATGTACTGTGTGGGCTCATCCTCCCATGCTGCAGTTAGAATATAGAAACACAAATGGAGCAATCTCCTTATGAATGAAATCTAAGTCTGAAACCACAAGGCCAAATAACCAGTAAAGCAAAAGAGCCAACAGACTTATTGCTGAGATTTATCAGGCAAGAGCAAAGTACAACTGCTTGTTCAACCTTACTATTTATTTCATACACATCTGTGACATACATGAGTTCACAAGTAAGCAATGTGTTGCACTGTATATATAATGAATGTGACAGACTACTCTGCAGTGCACAGTGTTCAGTAGGAAAACTTGTCTTCCTTGAGATTAAATATTCACTTGAAGTTGCCCTTCAACCTACTGCCCAGTTGTATGCATTGCCAGGACAGGAATCTGCAGGGTTGACTTCAGGAACAGAAAGACCTATAGTAATCTCTCGTGGAGGTTTATCCTAGGCACCACCTTACTGGCTCTTAATGGCTCCCAAGTTGTGAGGTGAAATTCTGCATGTACAGCTGAGGTGAGAATCTAACCCTTAATGTCCACTGCAGGACATACCCTGACACAATGAAGAAACGGCCTTCTGGTTAGGAGTCCCACAAAATGTTTTCCAACAGAAAACATAATGCACTAAGTTTTGATAAAATCTGCTTAGATTAAAGCTTCTTATTGCAACAAACTGTCTATGGGCTACAAGAGAAACCTTAACTCTGAGCTAATCTGTTTTTTCTGGGTTTCAGATCCCAGATGTTATTTTTATACTTCAGAAAATTTGCATGCATTGTGGACATTTGCGTTATGTAACTGTGGCCTTGCTTGGGTAATTATTTGAACTAAATAGTAATTACCACAGAAGATTTCAAGAAGGGGAAAATGGATGAGCTGGGGAACTACAGAGCAGTCAGCCTCACCTCTGTGCCTGGCAAAATCTTG
>JAOEHX010034246.1:17901-28717 GCA_025448015.1 Bolborhynchus lineola | reverse complement strand
TCCGTCCTGCCTTCCGTCCTTCCTTCCTTCCTTTCTTCCTTTCTTTCTTTCTTTTCTTTCTTTCTTTTCTTTCTTTCTGTGTTGCAATCATTAAAGATAAGGACTTGAATACTGCTTGGAAAAATGTCTCTAGCAAAGATGTTTTAATCCAGCTGGAAGAGAAATCTGGTACTGTGCCTAAGGAATAAAACTTTTACGTGTCTTGAAATAAAGTACAATTGGTTTTCTGCTATTAATGTTTGTTCTGCCCCCTTGTGGTTATGGAGTCCAGTAGGGCATAGTTATGCTTGTCTATTTTTTAAATATTTGTGACTATTTTAAAAGTAAGCCTTCTGCGTTACTGAAGCATCTGAGCTTCAGTACAGACAAAAAGAACACAAGGAAAAAAATTCTCATAGATATGAATCTTCACATATAAACAACAGATAGGTGAATGTTTATAATTCAAAGTAGTTTTCCAAAATGCTTTTAGGTCATGAAAGGAAGCTCAGAAATTTTAAATATAAACAATAATTTATTCTAATACATGGAAACAAGATAGATATAAAGAATAACTTCAACTTTAACCACAGCTTTTCTACTATGGCTTTACTGATGCAAATCAGTAGCAGGAATACTTTTTTTTTTTCCACAAGAAAAAAAAGTTACCTCTGCAGTTTAATTTACCAAAAGCCAAAATTTATAGTGTAATTCTATTATGTTTTTAAGAGTGCACCTCTATATGCCAAGTTTTCATTTATACAGACAAATTCTGGAAATACTTAATTTTTGAAATGTCCTGGAGTTAGCCTCACAGATTAATTCTTACACAGCAGGTCAGATTTTTAAATCAAGAGAGAATGTAGTAGACGAAGTCAGCGACTGTCCTGTCAATGATGACTTATCATCATTTAAAGACTAAGAATTAGCTTGTCTTAAAGAGAAATTTTATAGCCTTTTCTGATTTCTACTACACAGAGAAGATAAGGTAATATTACTACCTAATTTACCTTCAAACTTTCATTAGAAAAATATATTAAAATGCTTTACTTTTATAGGGTAACCACTATTCAATTCCAGTTTACAGAATATTAAATGGCATTAATTATTAGTCTTCAGTATGGAATAAGGCGTGATGCTGAACTCTAATTACAAAACACTCCCATGATCTGGTATACAGAATAGACCTCTTCAGGATTTTTATTCTGAAAATGATTGCTCATAGTGACTGTACCTGTGAAAAGACTGAATTTCAAAAAGTACTACACTACTGTAACGGCCCTTGGAGGCAGCTTATGACATTGTGAGACACCAAGGGTTTGGGGAGACTTGGAAATGTGTCTCTGTGTCTTCTACTAATGATTTTTTTAATTCACTGTCTACTGTTAGTGAACTTTCTTAAAGGTAGCAGGCATCAGCATAAACACAACTTGAAGAGTCACGAGTTCATTATGAATAGCTTTTATTAGCCCAAATTCTAACAAGATATTTTGCATAACATCAAAGAAAGTCTGCTACTAATGGAAACTGCACTCATATTGGCGCTAAAGTACTCTGTGGGAGATTTTAAAGTGCATGCAGAAACAGCAGAAAATGTTAGTCTGTCAAAATTAAATAGTTAATTGCTTAGGAAATGTGAATCTGTTGGAAATGAGACCTCAACACATATTTCATCATGGAGACTGAAATTTCATACCCGTCATCTGCACCTCAGACAATTCATGCCAGTTAAAACAGTGTTCCTTGAAGTAACTGCATGTAAATCACATTATTGGATGACTCGCAAAGAATCTGGAGTAAGTAGATTAGGAACTTTGGGAAAGAAGTGGGGTTTAGAGAAATTTATTTAACACAAATGCATTTATAATAAGAACTGCTGCTGAATTTGGGGGGGGTCGGGGAGCAATTTATGGGTTATACATGTTACAATATGGTACTTTTTCATCATTCCCACAGAAAGTGAGTTGAAGTTATGAGATTTCGTAGCTCCTACAAATTTTAGTCTGCTGCGAGGCTTGTGAAGCAGCTGTACAGCTTGCTTCTTTTCTAATCACTCATCTACCACCATAGAACATGATGGTGCCAGGCTTTTTACAGAGCATTGGTAGTTATTTGTACAGTTATGTATTCATCTAATCTAATGCATTTCTAATGAACACTTCACTGTGAAACTGGTGCTTTCTTGAATATGAAAAAAAGTAAATCCTTGGAATCTGTCTGCTTTTCAGACTAAACCGAGACCATGTGCCATTAAACATTTGTATTCATGAATATTTAAGCATATATTGTATCAATTTTGTTCATTGCCTTTGGGTGTTCCTTAGCAGGACTCCCTATGTAAACCTAAGTAAGTGACTGACTTATGGTGGGGCAGGTCTTGAGAAATCTATAAATATTTATTTACATAATTAAAGGATATAGTCAGGATGTTAATAATTCAGTGGGAAGCCCCCACTCTCCTCACAGTTCCAAACCTGTAGAACTGCATTCTCTCTTAGAGCTGCGCTGAGCCATGTCCCCAGTACATCAGATAGCTGGGGTACAGTGGTGCTGGGGGCTGTGCTCCACAGAGTCTCACAACTGCTGCTGCAGACAGTGACCTGGGGACACTTCCTCCTCCATTCTTTGCCTCCTCCAGAGTGCTCTGCTCCTCAAACTGCTGCATTTTTTGGCTGCCTCTGTTAGCAACATAAAGCACTTTAAAGAGCTGCATGGTTTTCTTAGATGCAGTGTAAAAAATGACTTCAGGTGTTAGCTCTTTTACACAAAATCAAAAAAAGTCAGTAGTTTACTTCTTCGTATTAGCTCAAGCTATCTTGGATTCCGAAAGTATTAGCTGCAATGCTATAAAACTTCAGCAATGTGGCTTCATAGCTACTTTTTTGCTACATTTTCATTCTAGTTCTCCACTAACATGCTTTATTAGAAATACTTCAAAAGTAGGAGCAGAAACAGGTCAGGACCTGGTATTTTCTCTAGGGCAATGTAATGACAGCAAGGGATTCCAAGGGTCTCTTATTAAAGTAGAAAGTAAAACAAAAACTGAAGTAAAACACAATCAGGACAAATTCCCAAGTGCCTCACAGAACTGGATATACATCCATACATAGGTATTTTTGGAAAAAAAAAAATATTACTGAATGGTTCAAACTTGACAATGTTATGTCTGATTCCAAAACAGTTAATGAAGAAAGACAAAATAAAAAAAATAGAATGTCTGAAAAGGATGCTTACTATTCCCCTTTCATATGACAGTGGCTGCATCTGAAGATATATGGCAGTATACTTTTAGAACTATGCCATATTTGCAAAATGCAAATAATCTTACTAGGGGAAAAATCTATGACCTGCAGATAAGGGAAAATATTTTCAAATTAATAGATTCACACCTCTTCATTTCTTCATTCCACCTATGTAAGTAAGTATAATGTTGTGTGGCAGTGTCTGTACTCCCACTCCTCCAACCTGACCTTTATTTCCCAACTGCTGAAATGACACCACCATCACTGATGGTGGTAATGAATGCCTCTGGGATGTGATGGCCCATCCAACCAAGTTCTGGGGAGACAGAAATCAGCATGATACCCAAGGCTAATCTGAAAAACTGCACCACCATCCCCAACCATAGTCCTGGTCAAGGTCTGACTCAAGCCAAGTTCCTGTAGTCGATATGCAACATGACTATGAGTCAATCATCTTACTCCATAAACAGTAGACAGCCCAGGTCCTGTTGAGCTCTCCTGCACAGCAGGAGACTGGGTTACACCTCAGGATCTCCCCTTGGGTAGGGACACCTCTCAAGGTTACTCCTTGAGTTACAACCTCGATGTTGAGAGATCCCTTGCCACAACAGATTCTCAGTAAGTGATTTTCAGCACATTAAACTTTGAAATCTTAGCTATGTGATATAAAGGATTGATTGTGCATACAAAACCCTTTAGAAATAAACCATGTCTAGTCTGGGACTAAGTCTGGATACAGCTGCACCTAAACTCCCTCTGAAAAAGAGCTTAAGAACTTAAAGGGGTCCTTTCAGCAACTCATGACTCAGTGGGAGGGTCACCCTGACAGTTTTGTCTGACCCTTCCCTCTAGGCAGTAAATAAATGCACCTCGCTGTCGAACCTTGTTAAATCGCTGTCACATTTACAAACAGACTTTATTAAATTACAAATTTTACATCAGTAAACACATCGCTACTTCTCTTTTACGAATGAAGTGTGTCACTACATCCACAACATTGCCATAACCACTTATTATCACAGATCAAGGAAATGCTTACTTTCTACCTTTGCAAGATACAAGAAACTGCAATAATGGTTAGCTTATTGACCTGACTTAACAAAATGTCCACAGTGTTTTGGACCTAAATACAATCTTTTTTACAAAAGTTACATCACTCACCTGTTAATTTCCCATAAAATAACTGTTCCTTGCCCTGAAAGAAATTAGCTTTATACAGCAATTTCTTTTACTATTTAGATACTCAGTACTGATTTGATCTTTTGATCATGCATGAAATTACTTTATCCTCACTACTCGAAAAAGTATGATTCCCAAACCATTTTAAACCTCAAAGAAGGTGATGATATTTTTTTTTTTTTAAATCTGGTTTAAATTTTTTTCAGCATTTATTTATTCATTTTTGTTGATGAATTATATTTTAATAACATTTTCTGACAATCTTTAAAAAAAATAGAGCATTTTAATTGCATTTAAGTTGGTTAACTGCTCAGGCTATTTTAAGTATAACTGCTTTTCTCTGCAACCTTTTAATTCCACTCTTTTGCTGCTGTTCATTTGCTTCCTTTTTATGTTTTGTGACTAAATAGAACATCCTTCTCTTGCCAAGCATACTGAAGAGAGCAGGACACAGTACTGATGTTTGCAGTATTGTACTTGTCACATATATCCATTTCTGCTTGTTTCTTCCCACTCACGCTGTTTATCTTCACTCCTCAAGATAGCTCTTTATCTTTATAAACTGCATACATCTCCTGCAATACTAGATGACCTTGATGGAAGTCATCGCTGGGTGGTGATGTAGTAATAGATATTTCATAAAGTTTCTTTTAAGGCTGTACATTCTGTCCAAAATCTCTGACAAATCCTGTATATTATTTGCTCATATATAACTTTCATGTTTGTCACCATGATCTTTTGTGAAACCATCCTAATAATCCTGAAACAATGTTACTGTCAGCTCTTCTGTTCTATCTTTACTCAGCATTATCTTTCTTGTTTTATGTAATTCCAGACTTGGATGTTTGTTTGGATATTTTTTACCATATTACTTGTGACTGGGAAAATTTCCACCATCTCATTTACTGCGTCGCCTCCCACATCCTTCTGCCCTCTGCTCTGTTTTAGAAAGGGTTCTGTTGATTTTAGTGTCTTTCTTAGATATGCTTCTTTTTTTCAAATTGTTCTTCTTTTTTTTTTTTTTTTTTTCCTCATGCAAATGCCATGCTCCTTCAGGTTTTTGCTCTTGTTGTGATTTGGTGGAAGTATTTCCCTGTTAGCTCTCTTCAGCCTCTTTTCCTTTGAGAATGCTGAAGCAACAAGTTCATCTAAACAACCTGCAGTGACAGTCATCTCTACCAACAAATTATCCTGACTGTTTCTTCAAAGGTTACCCACTCCAAGAGACTCCTTCTCTCTTTAGTATTTCTGAAGTAATGTTATTTCATTATTAGCTTCACATTTCCTTAAAATTGTTTTTCTATTCCTTTGACCGCATTCAATAAACTTCCCATTCTTTTCTGTGCTTGAAGTGTTTTGTGTTTTATGTTTCACACTTTATTCTTTTTATGTTATAATAATGCCCTTGCACTTCAGTAATACCTTTTATGTGAAGACCTATATGGTTTATAATAACTAATGAGTTATGGAAATTACATGTGCCAGCCACCATAACAGTGCTCAACTGTAGGATCCTGCATAAGCAAAAAGATAGTTTCCTTTATGAAAGCACTTCTTATTAACAGTGCTATAGCTCGAGCTGTGTGTTTCTGAAGAGGGACCGTGAAAAAAGAGATTCCTGAGCAATTATACTTCTACAGTCTAAGTTCCACACGTCTCATATCACAGTTTGGACCAAGACTAGTATTAAGATCTGAGGTCTTGCTTTTTATTGGTTTTACTTGTTTGCTGTTTTGCTACTAAGTAGCTGCTAACTAATCATCTTCTTATGCAGTATCATATCCACTTAGGCCAGTTTTGGCCAGTTTTTTTACTAGTTTGCTATTTGGCATGTTGTAATATAGTTGTTACAGTTCATGTACCATGATCTACAGGCTTTATCTAAGCTAGCTCTTAATGTTTAAGCTGCTAGTTTTGTCTCCTCTGGCTATTATTAATATCTAAGTTGCTAGCTCTACATTTTAACTATTTTTTTTCCTACAACAGCTCTGACTATCCTGTAAGAAGTAACGTTTATTATTCCTATATTAGCAAAAGGAAACTGAGGCACTGGAACAAGCTAACTGACTTCTTGGAGATAAAATAAGTCTTAGTCAAGCTATATGAAATGTAATCTTGTTTTCTTCAGTTTAGTTTTGGAGGTGTGTGTATTTGTGTTAGTGTTCTGTTGTCTTTTGGGTTTTTGTATTTAATCACTACCCTGTTCCCTTCATTTTCACATATCAAGCAATTTACCCAATATGTAGTTTTTTCCCTGAGATCCTTCCAGTCTCTGCATGCTTTCACAAATGCCAGTTCCACACAGTTACAAAATATGATTCCATTTTCTGCTAGTTCAGCGATATCTTTGGAGAGCCATGCTTCCATGCTGTTAACGTAGTCAATGCCTGTCTCTGCATCAAAATAGTGCAGGGAGCAAACACTAAGTACTGCATTGTGCAAATCCAAACTGGTCTTCTCAGTAATTCAGGTTATTTTTTTATTTGTCTGAGAAAACTGCCCTTCGCATTTTGCAAGAAATATTACTCTCAGAATTGTTTCAATGTGTTTCCTTTGGAGAAGAATGGGTGAAGAAAAGGGAAGAAAAACAAGTTATGGTAGGATTTTTTGTGATTTCTTCTCACAATCAAAGCTTCACTGTGCCACATCATGACATAAAACACCAAACAAATAAGCAACCCCTGGCCCAATGAATTTATGATTAGCAAATACCATAAAGGCTTGATTTTCGCACCCCTATGGAAGATTTTAACTTTCCTGCATAAGAGTCTAATAAAAAAATCCCGTAAGTGCAACTCTACTTCAGGATGAATCAGAGCAGCAAATATTAGAGATATCTAAATTTAGAAGCTTATCTAACGGAACAGTTGTCTCTAACTTTTAATTAAATAGCCGGATTCAGATGAAGTAATATGAGCTAAGGTCTTCACTACATGATTATGGTATTCCATCTGTAGCTTGTCAGCTGTAGCTACATAGACAGGATGTGAAGTACACATATATAATACATTTTATTTGTGTATACTTGAGTAGTAAAGGCTTACACATGTGGAAACACAAAAACTTATATGCAAAGGCTGCAAAAGAAGGGGAAAAACAGAAGTTGCAGCACTTTAGTCCTCTTATTCCCATCTATACTGGCTTGCAATACTCCCCTAAGCTTGAAAGGCAAATTGTAATAAACAGTACCTGCTATACAGCCAGAGGAAAAATACAATATCCTATAGAACAGAAAAAGAAGCATGAAATATAAAAGATAAAAAAAACTTATTAATCTTTAATCATGTCCACTCCAAAAAAATCAATACTTCTTCCAGATGCTGGAGTCTCCTTGTCCACTAAACTTATTAACGGCTTTCTTAGAGACAACATAGCACATCAAAATGTAGGGAAGGACTAATGCCACGGTAATGTTTTAATGTGAGTATAGAGTTTATACACCCAGGATAGATCTGAATGTGATCTTTGCTGCAGAAAATAGTTCAAGGTATCTTATTGTGCCTGAGTTTGTTTGTTGGGCAAGAATCACATGCCATCAAATTCTCTGGCCACCAATCTTGACTAGCTTTTCACATTGAGCTCTTGCCCTTGAATTAGAGTAGTTTTTTTTTCAGTGTGCTTCTTTGAGGGTGGCTCTTTGCATCTGCCTGATGCAATAGCATTTAGAGGCACTGTAAACTGCAAGTGCAGCTGGCTGCTTATTGTCTTTTTCTTCCCTTCCAGTTGGTTTTCACCAGTGTCTGGCCTGTTAGGGGCATCTTTCCTGAGTTGAAAAAGAAAAAGAAAAAAGGAAAAAAAAAAAAAAGGGAAAAAAACAAACCCTAACCTCACAACAGAAAAGAATAAGCTCTCTACATTTGTCTTTGATCAAATTGTACCTGAAAAACTCCCTTGCTTTTAGTGAGAGTGCACCAGTCTTAGTAAGAATGCTTGATTTGTGTTCTTCCTTTTGAGACTCAGAAGGAGGAAATACTTCAGCTAGATAACTGATAGAAAAGCCAACTATTACATTCCTATGCCAATGCTATGAAATAACAAAATACAGTAAGTTGTGGGCTAAGTAGAGGTGGAGAAGAAAGTGAACCTCAGTGTGTCTACTAAGGTTATGCGAATTTTTGAAAATTTTGCAGGTGTAACCTGAACTTTAATAACAAACTGTTTAAAAATCTAAATAATTGCAATGTTCTAAGTTCAGATGCCCCTACAGTTCTCCTGAAGGCTCTGTACATAAGTTTATTCTGCTGCAGTTCATATATTTTATGAAAAAGTTAATTTGCATCACTTTCTAAACTATAGGACTAACTCACTCTGCTCTTGAGGAGTAGCAGGAGCAGTCTCCTTGCACCTGATTAGTATCTATGTTGAAGGATGAGCAGAATTCTGTTTCAGATTTTTTTTTCCAATTTGGAACCAGTCAAAGAAGGTCCTTCTCAATAAATACACAAGAAATCACCTTATTGCTTCCAGAATGAAATCCATGTATGAACAGGAAGAGAGAGAACTGACATAAATATATTCTTCTTTATATATGTACATATACATTAATAAATATGTATTTTAAAACATAAACCTGCACACACAGTCACATAAAAGCATATGGAGGCACAAAGATATGTGCATATTTTTACTAAATGTTAAAAACTGTGTTTCTTGTGTCTAATGAAATAGATATGCTATTCAGAATGAATCATTCTGTCTTGTAACAGATAAAGACAAAAGAGTATCTTAAACATGGCTTGTCTTTTCTTCCTCACACTTTTTCTCAAAACAACTGCAATTCAGATTTTTACTGCCAAAAGGAAATTAAAGAAAATGTGATCTTCATGGAGTGCAGTTTCTCTTTCAGTCAGTGAACACTTTGCTGCCTTTAATATTTTCATGCCTTTGGCAACCACCTGTTTTGTCTGTGTGTTAAAGCCTAAGATAATTAAAAAAAAAAAATAAACATTCATCACACAGTTCAGGGAATTCAACAGATCATTCCTGTAACTGTTAATTGAAGACTGCCCTTAATACAGTCTGTGAAAATTATGCGTGATGGAAAACAATGTTGCACTGAATGAGCGGTACCTTGGCAGAATTACGGAGCAGTCACAGGTCCACTTTTCTTATTCAGGCATTTAAGACCAAACACCTTGTAGTAGCTTCTTTTTCTCCTTTTTATCTCCACTAATCTGGGATTGGATTAAATTTATTGGTTTATGTTTTACTAATCTCTTGTCTTAGAGATTGATTATAATAGAGCACTAGAGTTACTCCTATTGGTACTGGTATGGACCGTTAACTTCAATTATGGGGCATGTGGTTTATGATGAGCAGGAAAGACACAAACAGAAGAAATTCGGTTTTAATGGGCTATTTTATGTTTCCTTCTTGTTTCTTTCTATTCAGAGAATAAGAACAGTTTATGCAAACACAACCACAGTCTCTAGACTGGAAGTTGAAACAAAAACCTCTTTTGTTCTTTATTAGAGTATTCCTCAGCAGAAAATTTGTAAGGTACAAATTACAGCTCACCATGAACATACAGAATTCTCCCAAGCCCATTCATTGCACAAATGTGTCAATGTGTGTGTTATGAAGTTTTTGCAGGTGTAAGGTCTCTAATTAATAGTGTAGATTGAAATAAAACATTTCTATTTCATTTTTATATCTGTTTTAGTGAAACATAATTCTGAGTCAATTTTTTGGTAAAGCTAATCCAGCATTATTTGCAAATAGGTGAATTTCTCTTCCCCCGCCCCCTCCCAAATTGTCAGCTATAAAAATCTTTTTCCCCTCTTTTAAAGGCTTGAAAAATACCCTGGCCTAAGGCTTAGCTGCATTTTCAAAAAAGTAGACTCTCATGTATAGTTGTAAAAAGCTATTTGCTCTAATGGTAGATCTTCATACCACTGGAGAACTTGTTTATATAGGTCTCAATAATCTACCATTAAAAGAAGTGTCTATCCTTATGTGAGACACAAAGAAAATAACAGTTTTAGAATGACAGCAAGAATCAGAATCTTACAAATGAAGATAGAAATAAAGTTTAAGACTTAAAATTACGGGAAAATAAACAATAAAACCAGATTGATAATAATATGCCATTACTTCAAATATGTCAGAAATGATCCAGTTGAAGTTAAGTCAAAATATCTTTATTGCTACTGGTTTTGATTAGTAACACTATTGATCAGGAATGACATCCATAGCTGAGATACATATTGTTGTGTACATAGCTGAACCCATGACACACATAAATACCTTCTATTATCTCCTATCTCCTATTTTACTTAGGTTGCCTATAATACTTTACTCTCTTCACTGTGTCTGTAGTCTGTTTCTACTTAGTGTTCTCGGTGGTTGTTTCTTTTTTACTGACCTGGAATTGACCTTTTATAATTTTCACTTGTATTCTTTGGTGATTTTGTTAT
>JAOEHX010034246.1:0-15319 GCA_025448015.1 Bolborhynchus lineola | reverse complement strand
CAGGGCCATTGTACAATACATTATTGGCTGTCAGATTTGTGATTTTTAGACATTTTAAATAAACAACATGAGAAATAGGAAGTTTGGCTTTAAGTCATACGTACTATTAATGAGATTTTGGCAAATATAGTTACAATATTTATTAAAATATCTTGATAAATGTTAATATTGTGGCCAATCCAGATTTCTAGAATTCTTTTTGTGTTTTCTTATACTACAGCTCTACCCCAACATGTGAATTAGAGCTGTACTGTGCATTGCTGTGCCATCTTCTATGCATGCCCATCTGTCCTTGTAACGGAGAGTAAGCACTTACTTCTTGCATCCTCAGGCCATCAGAAAGCATTTTTACAAGTGCATGCTCCAGTTCAGTAGCCATGTTAGCACTCTGGGTGATAACTTCAGGGAGAAAAATATTTTGAGTACCAAGATAATGTGAAAGTCTGACCAAGACATGATCTCTGGCAGTATAACAATAGAAAGCAAACAATAACTACAATCACAAATAGCAGGCAAATTATATTTTTACGGGTGTCAAAGGATTCTAAGGCAACAAAGCTATAATGGGACTATTGGAAGAATAATGCATAGAAATAATGAACTTGGACTGAGATATGCACATCAAGGGTCAAAACTTGAGTGTATCTATTAGCTCTTATCAAAGAATCACTCCATGAAGGGTTTTATTGCGTGGTAGCATATACAACATAGGATAAGGCTGATTGCCTTGCCCCTGAAATTGGACTGAACCAGTATTTTGGTTAGAGCTATGTCTTGAGAATAAACAAAAAAGTATTGAGTAGTTGTTCTGGTATCTCATAATTCTCCATAAGACTTTCCCAAAATTATTTTACTACTGGAGCTACAGAAAGCCTGAGCTGTTAAGGGTTAACTGTTTTAAGTTACATTCTTAACACAGTATGATTCACCTGACTCAAAGAGTCATTCCTTCTTCTTTCTAGTTCTTTTTTTTTTTTTTTTTTTTTTAAATAAATAATTGCCAGTTTTCCTGCAGGTTATTAATTATTACTATTATTATTTAAATTCACCACACATACAAAATACAGCTGGAGTTCATACTCATAATTATTTACGACTTCTTGGAATTTCAAAACAAGAATGCTATTAGAGAAGAGAAAAGGGAGAAAATAGTTTCACGTTTCTTGCACTTAAGTGTTTTCAAGTGGAGATTTAGTTGGCAATTAATGCAAATGAAAAACCATGAACACCTCTTAACACTGCTATCTGACTGCTATCTGAAGCATTATAGAAGTCACTCAATTGGAAGGTGCTGGGAGAAAATACTACAGAAAGGTTTAAAGAATTCTTTCTCTTGGAATCATTCCACACTCACAGAATTACAGAATGACTGAGGCAGGAAAGGATTTCTTGAGATCTTCTAGTCCAACACTGCTTACCAATGAGCTTCAGGTAAAGCAGGTTGACCAGGACTGTATCCAGTCAGGTTTTGAGTATCTCCAAGGAAGGAGACTCAGCAATCTCTATAGGAAATCATCCCCACAGTAAGAAGAGACTTATCTTAATTTTAAATGATTCTTGCTGTATTTCAGTAATTTGTTCCCACTGTCTCTTGTCCCATCACTGGGCACCACTCAGAAGAGTCTGGCTCCAGCTTCTTTCTGGTCCTACATCGTCTATTTTTACACACTGGTAAAATCCCCCCAAATTTCCTCTGTCCCAGGGTGAATACTCCCAGACATTTCTGTCTCTTTCATAGTGGGGAACCCAGCACTGGACCCTGCATTCCAAATGTGTCTCATTTATCATCCTTTATGACCTTTTCCACCAACATAGATAGTCCCAAGTAAAAAAAAAAATAATTTTTATCTCAGGAAATACCCTGGGTCCAAAGCAGAGAGTGAATGCCATGGAGGTACTACTCTTTATTTCCACATCCCTCCAGTGGATCTTGATGACCTCTAATTCTGTGAGTGGAGGGAATAATCCAATTTTAAGACAGTCTTGGATTCTTTCTACAGGATTTGGTTATGTTCTGCTGAGTTGCTAAATTAAACAAACAGAAAATCCTTAAAAAAAATATTCTTAAAAGTGATTTTTATTAATCCCTTATACAATATTTTTCCCTTTCGCACTCTCCTTCTGACAATTATTGATCTGTCCCAACCCTTCAGCTTTTCTTTTTCCTATGAAGTACAATTCAGCACAGCAATATATACAGTACACTGATTTCTTTTGCTTGTCAAAAACATAAATGATTATTTAATCAGTGTTATTGGCACAGTTGCAGCAAAAAAAAAGAATTTCTTAGCTGGTTTTCCCTGATGATCTTGCTTCTTCTGCAGTAAATATTCTGCAGCATCATGCTTTATCTGTGGCAACTGTGAGATTTTAAAATGCTCTTTTTATCTTCCAAGACTGTGTCTAGAACTCAGAGGCTTCTACCTATGAAGTTGTCAGAGCAGTTTCTTATCATTTTGAAAATATTGTTAAATGCCAGGTCTAAATTACAGCACAAATTGCCAGAAGGAAGAACTGAGCTTAATTCTGAGTATTGATCTCATTTACTGTGCTTCTAGCTGTTCTAGGGCATAAATAAATTATCACTGCTAAATATCCAAGTTTAAAGAGCCTGAACATATGCATAGGCATCATGTGTACCTGAAAACAGGAACTGAAACACCTGAAAACTAGATCTTTGAGGACCTAAGTTTGCAACTATTTCAGTGGAAGATCTTTGTGCTTTTATAGGACCAGTCAGGCTTTGAGAAGGTTGAGGTCTGCTCACATGAGTCATGAAAATTTAGGCCTTCACATATTTTAAAATTTATTTCCCAGCTATATTTTTTCACTAGTTTTCCGCTTGTAAAACACAGATCTATGGAATAGGTTTCCCTGTATGATAAAATTCCCAAATACAACCCCTTCCATACCAATATATGAAATTAATTGTTCATGTAATGCAAAAAGTTAATTCAAATTTTAATTCTGTTAAAGTTGTTGCAAAAATTCTTTCAAAATTTACTTTTCATTCCTTGCTATTCATTTATACCTACATCTACACAGAAGAAATGAATCATAAAAAAGGACTAAGCAGATGCATTGTAAAACCAACCATTATTACTTTAGATACATTTAATTTCAGTGTGATTCTTACCAACATATCTATGTACTGTTAGCTGTTTGCTTCCCTATTCGAAATTAAAAATCTTTCCAAGTGAGTTTTTCCTTGCCCAGAGAATTTTTAATGCACTACAATATTTACTGCTCCATAAGTATTGTTTTGCCCTACCACACTTTGTTACTATGGGTAAAAAGAAAATTAATTTGAATGGTTGAAAAAAAACTCTGGAAAATTATGCATCCATAAAGAAAAATCCTATTTTATGTGCCTACGTACTTTGGATAGCATAGATTTGCTTAACAATACAAGATTCTCTCTCCCCCTCCCCCTTTTTTAAGACAAATGTCATAACACCCTGACATTTGCCAACTCAAATAGTTATTTATTAGAAAGCATCTATTATTTATACTGAAGATCTGAACTAAAAAGCAATGAAAAAGAAGTTGCCTGTTCTACTTAGGGATTTGGGAAATAATTTAAATTTTAAAAGCAGTATTGCAATCTGGTTTTGAGGTGAGCTGAAAAGTGACTGAGGTAGTTCCTGTCAAAAGAACACTATCTTTGGTTGTAAAAATAATTCATTCTAAGTCAGAAGATCATTCTTATGTGTAGTACTGTGCTTAATTCCTTGCTTTACTAAGAGTTATAACAGACATTGAGGGACAATGAAAAAAATATTCGAAAGGCAGGAAGAAAAGGAGGTGAGATAATGAACTGATTTGGATTACCCCATTTAGAAAAGATACAGGAGGATGTTTATTATAATATCGCATCTAGAGAAACCAAACTGGGCATCTTATCTTTCAAAATTCATCAAATATATAACTAATGAAAGAAAATTGTGTAACTGACACCACTAACCTTTGAAACTGCTTGCTGTATCAAGATGCTAGAAGATGTCAAGAGCTCAGAATCTCTCAGTAAAGGAACAGCTGTGTCCTTATTCATATAAGAACATCTGAAGTTGTGGGTCTGAAATGAAATTAAAAGATAAGTGTTGGTATAAACTATGGTTGTAGATCACATGCCTTTATAACAGCGTGAGTTAAAATTCACATTCTTTTGAATTTTCCATAATTGCTTAGTTGATAATCTCTTCCTGAATTCACAGCTGAACACTTTCATGGTGACCTTTCTTCCATGTTGAGAACTGGAAATGTGGACACAGTTCTTTTATCACTTGGAGAAATCAGTATTCTAAAAATTATATGTTCCATTTCTCCCAATCTTATTTACGTGTATAAATAATGACTTATTTCCATAAAGGTTTCACTCCTTGTTTACATCCCTCATATCAGCCATCATATCTCCTTGCTCACTTGTATCACGTATAAGCCAACTGCTACCCAGTTCCAATGAAAACTGAAACAGTGACGTGGATCGAGGTAGTCAGATGGCTCTGAATCCCAAACACTGTTTAATCTGGGCAGCCTTTAAAATGTGAAGCACATTTAGTATCATGATACAGAACTGTAACCCAAAGGTATCCATGCACTTTATAATTTTCATTTTATGTGTAAGTTTATATTCTAAAGATACCTTTTCTTTCTTTGGTCTGAGGTTTTGTATGATTTTAGTCTTGACTGTTAATGAAAGTATGGATGGCTGAATAAGTGTGATTTAGATTTTCTTCTGAATGTCTCTGAAATTCATCACGATTCAAAGTACCTCAGGGAACAAGTTTCACAGTCACAGAACAGCAGCTGAGAAAGGTCTGTGTTTTGCACACACAACCACTTTAAAAACAACTTATTTTCAAATTCTCACCATGTAGCAACCATTCTTTGCCATTGCACAAGCTGAAGTAATTTGTGCACATGTTGGCTAAGGCCAGAAATCTTGTCTCTTCTTCAGTACTGCTATAATAAAATGTTCTTGAAGGTCCCCCCATTAACTTAACTGACATTGCACTACACCAGATATCAGTACTTGCATGATCTGATAATAGAGTTCATGCAGGAATAATTTCTATCTAAGATACAGTAGAAAACAGCTGGTAACTGAAAGCGTGTGTTTACACTGGTCAGGCATGAAGGTGACAGTTCCAACATGATAAGGAAATGTAGAAATTTACAAAACATTTTTGGGTCACAACAACAATATTCCCAAACTTAAAAAATCAGTCTTTCCTCTGGAAATTGTATGAAATCAAATACTGCTAACTAACAGGAAAGAAGGGTGCTAGCGTGAAAAGTATGTGTGTGTGTGTGTGTGTGTGTGTGTGTGTGTTCATAACCAGTCCATAAAAGAAGTGAAGTACACAACTGCCATATTGCTGAATGCGTAGGCAGCTGTATTTGAGCCAGCCAGAGCACCTCAGCATTGGCAGTTTCATTCTGAGGCAAAATAAACAGTGTGTCCATAATCTTGGCCAAATATCAAAAGCTGATACTGATGGGATAATGACTGTTGAGGGTTCATTTTTTTGAGTGACTGATCTGAGAAAAAAAAAAAGAACCACATGTCTAGAAATGTGGTAACCTGGAAGATATGAAAATCTGGCTCTGCAGTTCACACGAGTTACCTTGTCTCATCTCTCAAGTGCTACTTTTGCTGCATTAGACATAGAAATGTTAAGCGCTTCCTTCAGACATATAAATTCAGCTTATTGATTTCTTTTGTCAGCACAATATTTTATATTGCAACCAAATTAGCACACTGTACTTAAAGCAACCTTGCCATCTTAAAAAATTAAGCAGTTGTCTGTACCTGGGCAAAATTATTTTACAGATGTCCGTGTCATTGTCTAATTCCAGCAATCATACAGGAAATTATCCTCCCTACAGAAAATCTGTTAGTCTCTTCTTAGTATCTGAATAATTTCAAGATTGTTTTAAGTTTCTCTAACAGGAAGGAGAGTTCTTTATTTAAGGTGACTCAAAACATACTTGAAACAATGGTTTTGAATCTTTCTCATAAAATGTTAATTCAAAATGCTAGTAATTTTAGATTTTATGAAAATCTCTGTAAGATGCTAAGAACTTGAAACATAATAGTGGTGCAAGCAGTTATGAAACTTTTGTTTATTGTGCATCGTTTCCTCATCACAATAATGCTGTTGTTCACTGTTGTATAGTTTATCTTAGTGCCACTTTAATTGTGTTTTCAGTATTCACGGGAAAGCATCCTATTTGGGATAATTACTCACTTTGGAGATGATCAGCAATTTGGTTCATGAGCACCTCTGAAAATTACCCTATCTGCAGAAGGCATTTTCCTGCAAGTGGAATACTGGGTTTGCAAGAAGGGGCATTTTGTCTTTTCTCTTTTCCTTTTCCCTCTTTTTTCCTGTCCCCAAAATGTCATGCCAATTTCCTTGCTCTTCATCAGTTATTTCTAGACATATAATCTATTTGTGTTTTCTTTGTAACCGTGCCATTATCATAAGTCCCCCTAAAATTCTCAGCTGATTTTAAGGTGCTTCCTTAACATTTCAGTTCATGTAAGACAGGTAAGCAAATACAGCTGGATCTCTTGGCAACTTGGGTGTCCACAGGGAAACATGCATTTCAGTATAAATATCCATTATGAAATCATCACCAAGATTTAAGTTTCTGTGTTTAATCACATTTACACTGAGCATGCAATCATCAATCAATTTAAAAATAAAGTAATCCTTGCAAAAATACCATGGAGATGTTTCTTGACAAACAAGTTCAGTCACAGCAAGTTTACAGATCCTCAGTTCTTGTAAACTAACATAAATGCAGTGATGATAGCTTAAAATGCTTCTCCTGACAGAGCCCAGTTTTGCCACTTCTATTCATAAAGGTTGACAGGCCTCTGTATAAGCAATGTCACTGAGTGAAACATGTCAGTAACATGGGGGAAAATTAATTCTTGCTGACTTTTTGCTAAATCCACAGGTAGTAGAACTTCGTAGGAGAAAAGTTGCATATAACAGCACAGTTGTGAAAGCTGGAGGCTATTGTGTGGCAGATAAAAGATAGGGAACTTAGAGATATATCTACTTAGATTTTGAGCCTGGTATCCCAAAAGATCTAAGGTACTAATCAAACATGCATGTAGTATTAGGTAATATTTTCCTTTCTTTTCCCCTGAGATATTTCCAGCAAGTCTTTTCAGTTACTGAGTTGTATTTTAATTGCTGTGAGTACACATTGAAGGTGATTTCCCCACCTTTGGAATAACTGCCCCAACAGAATGATTATTTTACTTCTTGATATTGCATCTCTTGGTTGTTCACACAGGATAACAGTAACAGCAGTTTATTCGTAGTCTCATTTTTAAGACTTATTCTGCATGAAAATGTGTTTGCTTTCTGCCAGCATATTTGTTATGCATGTGATATTATCCAGAAATCATGTTTTCTAATTCCGTAGACTAAGTACAGCCACTAAACTCCATGTCAGGCTTCCCAATGGTAAACAGCACACTCTAAAGAAAAATGCTATTAGCCAAAGAATGGCAAATACCAGAGTTGTGTGGTTTGATTAATGTTTTACAGTGCTTTGAAATGCTCATCTTTTGGTTTACAACATATGACCACAAACACCAGGAGTCATATAGATACAGATGGCAGAAAAGCTGAGCACTTTTCCCACACCTTTCTAATCTCTGTTCACATGACCTCAGCATGATACACTGCTGTGGTTCACTACAATATACTTTTTACAGATCTTTCTTCATAACAAATGAGTTTTTCTGTTTCATAAGCAGCAGAAGCAATGAAGCCCTGCATACTTCTGTACTTTCTCCCCTCCTCTCCCTCCCTCCACTGCATGGTCTCAGGAGCGGTAGATATACCTTTCAGATGGTGTATGTGACAAGAGTACTTGGAGCCACATTGTCTACTGATGCATGAAACAGGGGCTGTCTCTCCTTTCAGTGATGTCTCTGCATTTTACTGTATCACTACAAGACTGTAGTTATCTTTTAGATTTATATCCATCTTCTGTTCTATATCCATTGCTTCAGACAGGCGAAGAGCATGTTCCTTTTCTCCTTGAGTAGTTAGGCTAAAACGAGATTTCAAGTCCTGTAGCAGCATGGCATGGACAGCCTGTGCGGTGGGCTCTGTTGACTGCTGCAGACAAGTAACTAGGCAGATTCCTTGGGACAAGCAATCCTGTTTGGAAGCAAAGCACCCTCATGCCTTCTCAAAGAAGCAAGAACTGGCAACTGGTGAAATTCGCATCATATTTCTGACTTAAAACCAGTAAGCTTGGGATAGTAGCATTCCTTGTTATGCTTCATTCTCGTGAAGGAAGAGACCTCCCACTTGCTTCTGTATTGTGTCTTGGTGGGGCATCTGCTTTACATGGATTTCAATCTTTGCATCCATGCTTCTCAAAGTGCTTCTCTACTGCTTTTGGCCCTTAATTAAAGCAGGTTATGACAGATGTTAAGGTCTGAGCACAAGTTATTTCATTTTATTTATTAATACTATTTTGATTTTTCTCCATTCCACTTTTGCTGGCTGGTAATGCTTCAAACACAATAAAAACAAAGATAAATTTGGCATCCTACCCGCTTGGTACTGAGGGTTTCTTACTTTTTGCTCAGTAAGATGTCTATTTCTTTTTCTGTTAAGGTTTTTATCTAATATTTGCTTTCATCATCTTTCCATATTAATCTCTTAATGATGTCTATTTCCATAGCTGGATAGTGGGGCTGATGGACCCTTCCTACCTGGGGAAATTCCTTCAACAAAATACTTCCTTCTGCTGTGCTTTCCTGAACCTGCTCTAGAGGCCCCAGCCGTAAGTTTCTGCCATTAGGCACCTCTTCTGACACTCAAGAGCAGAATGGCTCCTAAATATAAACCCAGTTCTCGCCTAAAAAGGCTTTGCCAATGTTGCCATATTTGGGATTTCCAAAACTATATGAGGAATAATGGTTCCACTCCCATTTATACACACATGAAAATGAATATATCAATTTTATACTAGATTACAGAAACCTTCAGTTCAAGAGCAGGGCCACGTGGTCTGTTGCTGAGCAATAAGGTTCTGATTTATGTGATGTGGATTAACCAATCAGCAGCACAAAGCTCTCACTCTCCCATCTGCCAGCATTTTCTGCACATGTTCCCAAGTGTTCTAAAACATCATCTTCCAGTTTTATCACCCATCTTGTCAATCCAAGCAAGATCTGACTACATAACTTCTTCCTCCTGTATTTCATGATTTTGGATTACTGGGCAGCAAAAGTCAAGCTGAGATACCAACCATGTAATTTGTATTAGCTTTCAGCACAGGCACCCCTTGTCTCCTTCCTCCCCAAACCCAAAACCGTCTGGGGGAAAAAAAAAAAAAAAAAAAGTAAAAATTAGTAGGGATGTGTTAATTTGGATTAATCTTTTATTAACTCCTATCACTGCTGCTTCATATTAAAATAAATCCACCTCAATCTACCCGGCAAAAAAAGTCTCTCTCCAAAGTCGAGCTGGACAAATCCCCACCTCTTTATCATAGGCTAGTTGTTTGTTTTTTTTTTTGTTTTAGAGGGTTTTTTGTTTGTTGGTTTTTTGTTTTTTTTTTTTTTTTTTTTTTTTTTTTTTTTTGGTTGGTTGTTTTGTTTTGTCTTTTTTTTTTGGGGGGGGTGTTGTTTAGTTTTTGTTTTTTCCTTACGAAGTAAGATTTTCGGTGAGACGGCACCGAAGCACCGAAAAAGTAATTAATTTATTTTTTGTCGGTTTTATTTCACCATCGTAAAAAGCAGAGGTATTTTTCCCCTCTGTGCTAACAGCAAAGCTAAAACCTCCCCACTCCCGGAGTTTCCAAACATCCAAACCAATAGCTGCAAGCCCAACGTGACCAGCTACAGAGAGTCCCGCTTCCTAGCGATGCTGCGGCACGGTACCGCACGCGAGAGGCGCGGGGCAACGTTAGGGCCGCGCAGGCAGCCCCCGTGCAACCCCTGCCTCTGCACTCCATTCCGCTCGGCTCCGCTCCCGCGCACCGGTGCCTTGCGGAAGCGGGCGACAGCCCCCTCGAAGTGCCCCGCTGGCGCGCACGGCCGAAGCACCGCTCGCGGCTCTCCATGCCCAGGAGAGCTGTGGCTTCCCGGCAGGATTCTCCCGTCGGTCCGCCTCTCCCTTTAGGCTGTCTCCCCTCAGGCGACGGTGAAGGAAAACACGCTCCGACGGGCCGCGCTTGCGAGGCAGGGGAATTGTTTCTCTGTCCAGATCCCCCGGGGTGCAGCCAGCAGGCGAGGATGGATGGATGGATGGAAGGATGGATGGATGGACGGACGGACGGAAGGACGGAAGCAGGAACGCTTCGAGCTCGCTGCCTCCTCTCATCGCTGCGGAGGAATCCACCGCCGCTGCCGATCGCTCCACGATCGTGGCGCGGTCCTGCGTGCTGCGCGGAGGGATACGCGCGGGCCGCCGTGTGCCCGCCCCTGCGCGGCGGTCGCTGCCTCCCAGATATAGTGCGGCGCGGGGAGGCGGTGGCAGGCATTCGGTGAGCGGTGCTCCGCTTGTGCGGGGTGGCTGCGTGGACGGCAGCGGGGGTTTGCCTGATCTGGTTGAGCACCTCCAAGTTGGAACTGTCCACCGGTGTGAGCTCCTGAACATGAGCCTCCTGCCTCTCTACCTGCTCGGATTGCTCTTCAGTAGCGGGCAAGGTAGGAGCGGGGCTGCCTGGTTTCGTTTCGAATTTGTTATTCTCGCCTATACTCTCCGCTCGCTCAAATTAACGTAGAACCGGTAAAGAACTGGAGAAAAAATAAAGCAGTGTTTGACTCTGGCGTCGAATTAAAAGGGATGTAAAACTTGCTTCAACGCTTACCCCTTCACCCTCACCCTTTTTTTTTAAGTCTTCAAGAGGTATCATTTGTGAGGAAAAAAACGCCAAAAAGCAAGCTGAAAGGTGCTAAGTGCGCTTGGCTGCTTTGCGTGGGGTTTCGTCCTTTTGTGTGTGGGGGGGTAAATGTGGAGGGATTCGAAACGATTTTAAATACGTTATCTGTCAGGGATCGTGCTTTAAAATACGCTTCTGCCTAAGGGGAAGGCAGCGTGGGCTTCGGTTTTGGGGCCGGGCAGAAGTGCTATCGGCGGAGGCAGTGAGCCTTCCGACCTGAATTAAGTCTGCCTGGCGGGGTTGGCATCTCTTCTTCTGAAGCCCGTTCTTCTCGCTGTGCGGGGGACACAGAGTCCGCCGGCCCGGGGGATGGGGGTTGGTGGTGGTGGCTGTGGCACCGGCACAACCGCGGACGTGTGCGCGGACGCGGGGAGTTTGTGCGATGAATTAGCGTGGCGAGGGCAGGTGTGTGCGGAGACGGGCGCGCTGGGGTTACGCCTCTGGGCGCGGTTCTGCTTTTGCATATGTATGTGCATGTATACGGGCGTATATATAGCGCTTCGTAAAATACAGGGGCTGTGCTGTAACTTATATATTTTGTTCGTGGCTTTTTTTGGGTGTGTTTGTGCTATGAAATATTTATTTAGTTATTTTGGATGTCGCCGGTGTGGTCACTTGAGGATTTGCGCTACTTCAGGGGACGGGGCGGGGAAGGGCTTCCGAGCGCGGCGTGGCTTGCCGCGGGTGCCCCAGGGGGAGCGATAACCGCTGGGGCAAGTTTCTGTCGCTCGTTCGTAACGGGACCGTGCTGCCAGGTGCCCGAAGCCGCTGCGCTGTCAGCACCTGAGGGGCTGTTTGGGGCGGTTTTAGGGCAGGGGAAAAAAACACCAACCCTCCTTCCCCCGCGGGTGTCCGCGGGGGGAGCGCCGGGGACCGTCCCTCGGCCCCTGGTGCCGCCGGCCTGCAGCAGGGGGCGGCAGAGCTCCACGGCGGCCGCCGGTGCGCGGACAGTGCCCCGCGCCGGGACAGGTTGCAGATTCCGGGGTCGGGCAAGCGCGGGAAGCCGCGTGTATCCCCGCTTCCATGCGCCAGGGCTGGATGCCGCGCCCCGAGTGTGCGCCGGGTCATGTATGGGGCAAGCGAGATCTGTTGCACTTGAGAAAAGGGGCGAGTGAGGGGGGACATTGTGCTTGGAAGTATTAAGACCACGGCTCTGAAGGTTTTTCTCAGTGCGGTTCTCGCTGAGGCTAAATACCACACAGGCTTTTTCTCTTCGTGATAAGTAGCAAAGAGCCACTAGATGCTCTCAGTTTATATAGAAATGCTTCTGTGGTTTTGCCGCCTCAGGTTGAGCTCTGGAGGTCTCCTGGTTAGTAGCGATTCAGAAACAGTCCGGAGGCTTTTCAACATAGCCAGCTCGGGGATGGCAGAGGAGGAGAACTGGAAAACCAGCCTCCTTTGCATTGATCTACCTAGGTGTAATGTGTGTAGAGATGTGGTTTGTGGTGCCTATAACGGAAGAATGGTAACAAGCTAGTTTGTGAAGTGTGATTACTGCAGCGTAGGAGGATTACATACATAGTTTTGGTATTTTACTATCAGAGATGTCAGGAAATAAATAATGGAGTGAAATTCTAAATGCTGCTAAGCTGAGTTTTCAAAAATATAGGGGGATTAGGAGGTATATGGAAAGGAGATGAGAAATGCTGAATATGTCTACTATTGGTTATAATTCATATTTATCTTATTTTGAAAAAGCAGCTTTTTTTTTTTTTCAAATAAAGGAAGTGTGTTGGTGAGAGGGAGAGTAAGATTTTTGAAATGCCTGCAGAAATAGCAGGAACATGCTGCCTCAGTCTACAGAAGGGGGTAGTAAATGGGAGTGGAAAAAATCTGCAAATGGAAAATTGCCATTCAGGGTGCTAGGGGAGAGGAAAATTCTTAAGTGCTGATTGCTTTTTTTAATTTATTTATTTCATTTTAAGAAGCATCACTGTGGTGAGGGATTTATTGTGCATCTTTTATTTTTCTGACACCTCCTTTAAGTAATTGAGAATTTCTTGAAGTGATTCAAATAGTCTGAAAGGCTATTCCAAAAGCTTTTGGGATTTATCTTTTGGGAATGCAGTGGTGAGGAACACATACCATCAACTGAAGGTTCTGGTGCTTGTGAGGGGGCTTTTGTTTGTTTATTTTTAAGACAGTGTTGTCTGATTATTAATGATTATGAGTTGATAGAGGGGAGTGTGGATGGTTAAGAAAAAGGGAGTAACTAGATTTGGATTGTTTGCTTTGGAGACATTAAAGTCTTAGGTTGAGGATTTGTATTTCTAAGAACACAGCTGCAGTAGATTTTATGAAGTGTGACTGATATTTTTTTTTTTCTTTGGGAAGTACTGGTGTTAAAGAATGGAAAGAGGGAACTTCAGTATGTTTGTTCTGCTCTAGAAAATCAGAGAAGTTTAAAAACAAGTAGCAGATAGCAACCCCTTCCCCCAGCTGCTTAAAGTTAAGAGCTTGAGCATCATAATTATCTTCTGGGGCTGGATATTCTCTCTCCTAATTTCATCACAGGGGGAGAGATTTAACTGGCAGTGTTGTTATGGTAAAACAAAAGGATTTTTTTTTTGTTCACCTTTCAAAGCTGTACAGAAAATGCATCCAGACTAAAAGGCCCAGCTTTAATTAACTGTGCTTTAATAAAAAAGTAAAACAAAACACACACACTCCCAAACCAACAAAACAGCCTACGCTGCTCTGTAAACCTGCTTTTTAACATATGTAGTGATGGAAGAGAAGGCTTCATTGGTTTTTACCAGTGTCTAGGGAGACTGACTTAAAGCGGATGAAATGGACATCTTCCCAGATTGCAAAATCCTATTTTTTTTATCATACTACACATTTCTTGAGGTTAGCAAAATTTTAAGGTGCAGTAGAAAATGTTTTCCTGTAGAATTTAGTCTGTTTTGTGCTCATCCAGGCGATTCATAGGAGTGAGTACTTATTCAGTCATTGTGCTCTAAGTTTCCTCTTTTCACTGCATTGATACTGAGTTTTTGTTATTTTTTTCCTGAAGAAGTTCTTCTTTACAAGTGCTTATAAGGGACTGTTTGTTAATAAGGAACATCCCCCGAAAGAGATGCCAACATAAGCATCTTATTCACATAGTCGCTTCCTAGAATCCTGTTTGTTTATGCTTTTTGTGTGGGGAATCCTGGAAATTTTGAATTTCTTAAATAAATTGGTTTGTCTACTGGATTAAGTGGAACTAATATTTTACTCCAGTTGTGTACCAAAATCTGGAATATATCCTGAGACTTCAGTTAACCATTGTTTTCCGCTACAAGTTGGTTTATACAACTGCATTAAGATTAAAATACATTTACAATGCATGTAATACCTTCCTCTTTTCCTTTTCACCATTCAAAAAAGAAGAAAAAAGAAATCAAACAAGAAGTAATGTTTAATTTGCTTTTTGATGTGCTTCAAGTGAGGATGAGAATCAAAATGTTCCTGAAAACAAACCTTGACTGATGAGGGGTTGTAAAAGATTTGTTTAAGAATAGATTGTTAAGAAATGTGTAAAGTTTTGTTTCATACACTCCTATACAAAATGGAGTTAGAAATATTTTTGTTTGACTGGCTCGACATCATGAAATATATGAAAAATGAAGTCATAGAGATACAGCTTGAAAGTCTTCTCTAAGATACTGAATAGCATAATTTTGACGTTGTCTTCTCTTAAAGCATAGCTAATATATTTATTTAGGCAACTAATTATTTTTATCCATGGGAATGTTATTGGCGTGTTATGACTGATTTGTGCATGTTCTGCCTCTCATAGCCACCTTCTTCAACAGTATTTTGGGAACAAATGTTGTATTTGTTTGCCCTTTCATTGACCTTTTTCTTGGAGGCAGCTTTCCCAAGTGATTAATGTTTACTTACTGATGTTCTTCCAATTTACTCCAGTAATACCCCAGTTGCCTTCAGCACATGCCATTGGTGTTCTCAGTACACGAAAGATATGGACCTGTCGGAAGAGGTCCAGGGGAAGGCTGCGGAATGATTAGAGGGATGGAGCACCTCTCCTGTGAGGAAAGGCTGAGAGATTTGGGCTTGTTCGTCCTGGAGAAAACAAGGCGCTGGGGAGACCTTATTGTGACCTTTTGGTCCTTGAAAGGAGACTATGAGAAAGATGGGGAGAGACTTATTAGCATGGCCTATTGCAATAGGATGAAAGGTGATTGTTTTAAACTAAAAGAGGGGAGATTCAGGCTGTAGGTATCATGGGTTCAGCAGTAGCAGTCATTTTTTCTCCTCAGTAGCTGGTGCAGTGCTGTGTTTTTGACTTTCGGCCTGGGAACAGCGCTGATAACACCAATGGTTTTAGTTATGGCTTAGTGATGTTTGGTCTGGCCAAGGACTTTCGGAGCCTCATGCTCTG
>JAOEHX010034245.1:0-13836 GCA_025448015.1 Bolborhynchus lineola | reverse complement strand
GGGGACGCGGGACCGGTGTGTCCTGCGGGGATAGATAGCCCTGTGCTGGGAATGCCGGTTCCCCCCCCGGCGGGGGCGACAGCCGGGAACTGGTGATGCCGGTGCTCCCCAGAGAGCGGGATAGCCGGGAATGCCGGTGCCCCGGGAGGGTGGTAGCGAGGGACTTGGGGTGCGGTGACCCTGGCGCGGGTGTTAACCGGGGATACTGGTACCCGGAAAGGCAATAGCCAAGGACCGGTGGCGCGGTGACCCCGGGAGGGGGGAGCCGGGCATACCCTGTGGGGGCAGTAGCCGGAGGATGGGGATCCGAGTGCCACCGGGGAGGGTGATAGCCGGGGATACCGACGCCCCGGGAGGGCCACAGAGGGGGTCCCGAGGTGCGGTGCGTCCCTGGGAGCGAGGTAGACGGGAACCAGCAGAGGCAGTGCTCCCCAGTGAGGCGATGCCGATGCCCTGCTGGGAAGAGGAATACCGAAGCCCGGCGCTGCCGGTGCTCCCGCAGAGGGAACTGGGGTCCGGGGGTGCCGAGGCTCAGCGCTGTCTCTGCTGCAGGTGATGGTGTAGCAGCGGCTGCTCCCGGCAGCAGCACCGCGAGCGCGCAAAGCTGGCTCCCTGCGCCATGGTCACCCACAGCAAGTTCCCCGCCGCCGGGATGAGCCACCCCCTCGACACCTGCCTGCGCCTCAAGACGTTCAGCTCCAAGAGCGAGTACCAGCTGGTGGTGAACACCGTGCGCAAGCTGCAGGAGAGTGGCTTCTACTGGAGCACTGTGACGGGAGGTGAAGCCAACCTGCTGCTAAGCACTGAGCCGGCTGGCACCTTCCTCATCAGGGACAGCTCAGACCAGCGGCACTTCTTCACCCTCAGTGTCAAGACAGAGTCAGGCACCAAGAACCTGCGCATCCAGTGCGAGGGCGGCAGCTTCTCCTTGCAGAGTGACCCACGCAGCAGCCAGCCCGTGCCCCGATTTGACTGCGTGCTCAAGCTGGTGCATCACTACATGCCACCCGTGCCCGAGCAGCCGGAGGGTGCCCTGAACCCCAAGCGCACCTACTACATCTATTCGGGTGGTGAGAAGATCCCTCTGGTGCTGAGCCGCCCGCTCTCCTCCAGCGTCTCCACCCTGCAGCACCTCTGCCGCAAGACTGTCAATGGGCACCTGGACTCCTACGAGAAGATGACTCAGCTGCCGGCTCCCATCAAGGAGTTCCTGGACCAGTACGATGCCCCTCTCTAAGGAGCCGGTGGAGTGAGGTCACACGCTACAAGCACAAGAGTTGGGGACAGGCACAACGCCTCATGGGGCACAGCAAGCCTCTCCCTCTGGGGAGGAAAGGAGGGACTGGGGTGAGCCTTGGTGCTGGGGGACACCCCCCCCGAGGAAGCGCGACACCCCCTCTCCATGGGGAAGGAGACTGCTCCAGTCAGACTGTGGATGTTACAGTGTGCCCAGCATGGAGGCGGAGTCCATCAGCAAAGCCCCCATGGACTTGGGCAGCCAGGACGGCACCTGTGGCATGGAGGGACAGGTGCCCCGGCAGCCACATCCCCACTGCCACGGCGGGAGCTGGGGTTGTCCTGGTGAGAGCTCCTCTCTGCCACCAGAGCAGGGAATGCACTGGATCCTGCGAGTGCCTCATCGCTTTTCCTCAGTTTTAAGGGGAAAGTGTTTTTTGACCGTACTGTACTTTACCTCCTGCTGCCTCCTCGTGATTGGAAGCTCCTTTCATACCAGGCCCCAGACTTGGAGGTTGCTGCCTTTTTCCCCCTCGTTGCCATTTTCCAGGGCACTAAGCCTTAATATTCTCCCTGCCCCATGGGTTACTGCACATCAGTTGGTGATGCTGTGAGATAACGGTCCTGGTGATGTGCCGAAAAACGGTAGGGGAAATGGTGAGTCCTGAGGCTGCTGAGTCCCACGGAGCACCCCGTTCCCTGGCGCTGCTGCTGGACCGTTACTGCACCCACCTCTGCCCGGCTGCTCCAGAGGCACCGCTTCCCGTGGGAGGAGCCCCTGGAGTGCATCGTCTCACAAGTGCTTTTCTGTGTCCGCCTGGAGAGGTGGTTGGGTTTTTCTGGCTTTTTTTTACTTTATTTTTTGAACCAAAGGGATGTTTACAGGCAAACGTGAATCACTGTCTTTTATAAAGATTCCATCTTCACCTCCAGCCTCGAGGGCTGAGCAAAACCATGCTTGAAAATTCAACCAAAACAAAACTCAGATGAAACTTTGCACATATTTATATTTATATTCAGAAAGAAAATGTTTCCATAATTTATAATAAAGAGCACTATTTTTTAATGAAAATCCTCAAATCTGGCTTGTTTCCTCCCTTGTGCCCTGAGGCCACTCAGGCCCCCCCCACGGTCACCCACCTCCCTACTGGCCTCTGCCCTTGCTGCCGCCAGGATAGTGTTTACACCACGGTACCGCTGGCTTCCTGGAGCAGCTGGTGTGGGGTGATCCTGTGGTGACTCAGGCGTGGTGCATCAGTGCTTGCCCAGGTATGGCTCAGCTCCGTGTCATTGAGTCTGCTCTGGGCACATGGTGCAGCCACAAACTGTCCCTGGACTGTAGGACATGACCCATGGCCCTGGGCATGGAGAAGCAGAGCTGGTGGCCCAGGCTGGCCGGTGGCATAGCCCCAAGTGCAGCGCTGGCCCTGCAGCATGTCCCTCCTGCCCCCACCCCAGTCTGGGGAGGGGAAGGTGGAGGTGGTGTTTGAAGGGCTCCAGGAACAGGGCCCTGAGTGGTGTGGGGTGAGAAAAGGGGTTTGTAGTGCTTCTGCTGTAAGCGCAGCAGGCTCAGGGCAGGGGGAATCAGGGAGGCAGAGAGGGTCTTGCCCTCCCCAGCCAGAGTTAACAGCTCCATCCCAGAGCCATCAGGGTTGTTTTGTGAAGAACCCACCTGCCTGGCCCCAGAGCAAGGAGATAAGGAGGGAGAGGATTTCCCCTGGGGGCCTCCTGGCCCCCTACTCCTGGAGGCTGTGGGGATGTGAACCACACATCAGAATAACCCCACAGCTCTGGCTGTTGAGGGGAGCAATGCTTGGCTGGAGGCCTGTGTCTGGGGAGCATGAGGGAAACTCCTGGGAGGGAACTGGTCTCCCACAAACCTGCAGACCCCTTCAGCAAGGGTCAGACTGTGCCCAGCGCCTGCAGCACCCAGCCCCACACTGGAGCATCGTGCCAGGC
This sequence comes from Bolborhynchus lineola, assembly GCA_025448015.1. Classification (NCBI taxonomy): domain Eukaryota; kingdom Metazoa; phylum Chordata; class Aves; order Psittaciformes; family Psittacidae; genus Bolborhynchus; species Bolborhynchus lineola. The sequence goes on along the minus strand of JAOEHX010034245.1, from coordinate 10,641 downwards.
ATTGGGCACTGTGCTCCTGCCCGGGGAACCCCAGCCGCTGGGAAAAGGCTTCCCTTAGGAATCACCCCAGGCAGAAGAATGGTGATGGTGCCCACTCTGGCCGCAGGCACGGCACGGTCCCAGCGCCTATTTTGGTGCTGCTGCGCGGGGCCGTGGCTGCCAGGAAGTGCCGCAGCCTGCCCGGGCACCCGCCGGAGCTATGTGAGGAATGTCCATGCGTGCGGGTGGCCGCCTGCCAGGCCCTGCCGAGGCACATCCCCGACGTCAGGGCTCCCGGCAGCACCGGTGACTCCCGGCCCCATGCCAGGGAACAGGGTGGGAGCAGCCCCCAGCCAGTGCTGAGCATGGCTCCCACGGCGCTCCCAGCACGTGGGGAGGGACCTGGAGCATCACAGCTCCCGGCAGCGCAAGGCACCGCAGGGAATGGGGAATCCTGGACCCCAGCACCCCCGGCACAGCGATGGCTCTGCAGCACCCTACAGCGAGGGCAGATCTGGGAAGATGTCCTGGGTAGGGCGGTTGAGCTGCCTGTAACAGCACTGATCAACGCTCCCGGCCGGACCCCGATCCCTGTGGGAACACCCCAGGCTTTGCCGCTTCCCAGCAGGGCCCCATCCATTGCGTTCAGGGCCTCTCTCCTCTTGCTTCGGCCGCGGCTGCAGCCCACTGCTGAGCTGAGAGTCCGGGAAGCTCTGTCAGCCCCGCGGGTTTCTTGGAAGCAGCCCAGCCTCGCGGCAGCGCTGACGCAGCAGCCAGCGGCAAATCCCTGCCCCGGGTTTCCCAAACCTCCCGCCTTCCCCATAGGAGCCGAGTGGACTTGGGCCCGGGTTTCGTAAGTGCCTGATGGAGTGTGTCATGGGCGGGCAGTTCCCCTCAGCCACTGAGCTCCCCCCTGAAGAGGCTCCCTGCTTGGGGAAGGTGTCCTCGGTGGGGATTGCACCCTGCCACTGTGGTGGTGCCGGGAGCCAGATGGGAGCCCGATGCATGAGTGCAGGGGACTGGGAGTGGGGCTGGGGCACTGTGGTTCTGCAGCTCCCCCCACCCTGGGTCCCCTGAGGCTGGGCACCAGATGGGTGCAGGAGGCTTCCCACCGAGTGGGACAGAGCAGGGGCTGCACTGCCCTGGGCTTGGCTGCCCATGGAGACACAGAGCAGCCACCAATGCTTCCCACCACACTGCTGATTTGTTAATGGCATGAGAAGGAAGTGCTGCCTGGATGGCAACCTGAACCCTGTGGGGTCAGGGGGTATAGGAAACCTTCTCTGGTGTGTGACAGCATCTGCAGACCCAAAACAGGAAACAACTGCAGCCTGTGATAGCTGAGGGCAGCAGTGTCCAGGGGAGTTGGCCAGGGTCTGCTGTGGGTACCCAGCCACACGGCAAAGCCCAGCTGGGCACAGCCAAGGCCACCCCTGGGGAGCAGAACAGACACAGAGGCACCCAAACCTCACCCCAGGACCTGCAGATGCCCCTGGTGTGAGAGAGCAGCTCAGTCCCCTCATGGGAGCAGTGGCCATGCCAGGATGGGACCCTCCTGCTTGGAGCACTTTTGTCCCTGGGACACACTGTGTCCTTCCTGGCAGGATGCACCGGCAGGACAGGCTGTGCTTCAGGCACCAGCCCCATGCAGCATGGGACAGAGCAGCCGTGGGGCCAGGCATGACCCACAGCCTGCAGCAGGATGGAGGTGGCCCTGCATGGCCACCACCATCTCCTGTCCGCCACCCAGGACTTGGTAGCCACTCAAGGATGGTGGCAGCACTGGTGACAGTAGGGCCAGGCAGGGAGCTTGCTGCGAACACCCTGACCCTATGTCACACCCTCACGCACTTCCTCCTGCCCCGCTCTGCAGCGCCAGGACGTTCCCACATCCACCGCCGCCTTTCCCAGTCGGATGCAGGAAAGGGCTGTGCAGCAGCAGGGGACTTACTGTAAATGGCACCACCTGCTCCTTACGTAGCAATTCCTCTGTGGGCCGGGGCCATGATGATGGTTGGGAACAGGGACTGAGACATCTGCTCCGTGGAATGCTGCTGGGAAGCACGAGCTCGGGCTCTGCGGCACAGCCCAGGGCTGGTGCCAGCTGCCTGGTACAAGGAGGGGACAGGGATGAGTCCCTGTGCTGGAAGAGGAGCTGGGATGTGCAGCCCTGCAGATGCATGTCCCTGGGGCCTGTGGGATCCCCCTGGTCCCTCTGCCCTGGGCAGGTTCACAAGCTGTGTGGTGTGGCTCAAGGTCCCCAGCCACAGCTGGCTGTAACACATCCCAGCCCTGGTGCAGAGGTGGCAGAGCCTTGGTGGCCGGTGGACCTGCAGGGGCTGCCCTGACCCCCTGCATCGTGTGCCTGGCTCAGCACCTGGCTCTTTGCAGCCTGAGCAGGCAGGGAGCACAGGGCAGCAGCAGGAACCTGTGCCCAGGCCAGGGTGTATTTTGGGATGCAGACGAGCCGAGAGGCCTGTGTACATCCCCATGGAAACCCCACTCTGTTGCTGCTTCCCCAGCCAGACCGTAGTCATCTCGGAGGGAGCCAGCAGCTGCGGATTCCTCACTCTTTCCGTCAGCAGCTCCGCGGGGCTGCGCTGCCCTGGCTCCCGCGCTCCAGCCACCTCCAGCGGCTTCCTGCACCCGGGGTCCCTCTGGCTGAGAGGGACCCAGACCCTTCATCCACTCCAGGGACCCTGCGAGGGAGGAGCTGCTGCCCCTGCCCCGCAGCTCTGGCCACCCGGGCTCAGCCCTGCACCCTTCGACCGCCGGCCACGGCGCCTCTCCACTCCCTGCCCACACAGAGGTGGAAGTTCCAAGTGGAAACACCCCCCCCCCAAGCACGTTTCCTCAACGCGGGAGGAAGTTTTCATCCCAGCAGCGGCTGCCGGAGCCCAAAGAAAGCTCTGACATTTCAGAGGAGGGCTTCAAACAAGGCCGTGTTGCTGTGGCAATGGCAGCCACAGACCCCCCCCGGACCTCAGCTGGGACACAGCCAAGGCGGACAAGCAGCAGCCCAGTGCCGGTGGTGCTGGAGATGCCGGGTGGGTGGACGGTCATGGGATGCATTCGGCAGCCCCAGCCCTGCCCCTGCACCAGGGGTGAGGGTCCCACTGCCAAACGCTGCCTGTGCCATGCCTGAGACATGCTATGGATGCCAGCATATGGGCAGGCCCCATCCTCTGCCCTCCCTGGGTCAGCCCCCTCCTGCTCCCCAGCCAGAGACCCAGGTCTGGGTCTGTGTCACTCTTGCACCTGCATTCAGAGGGAGCGGTGAGGCGCTGGCCACCACTGCAGTCACCGCTGGCATGGGCACCCCAGTGGCATGTCACGGGATGTCCCCAGGGGCACTCCAGGCTGCCAGCTGCCTTGTGTGTGTTTGCCCGGCACAGTGCAGAGTCCTCACATGACCCCAGCAGAGCAGCCGTGGGCAGGTGCCAAACCCCAGCCCTGGAGCATCCCTTGGCCTCACATCAGCCCTGGCTTGGCCCCGGCACAGCAGCACCCGCAGCAGCAGCAGTGGCAGCAGAAGCATTGCTGCACACCCAGCTGGAGATGGGGCTTCAGGACATGGAACCCGCATCTGTAGGGTGGATGCTACTGCTCCCAGTCCAGCTGTGTGCCCCAGCACATGGTGCTGGGGACCCAAAGGTGGCCACAAGGGCTGTGTCTGTCCCACGGCTCCTGTGTCCCATCAGCAGGGAGCAGCTCCTTGGCCAGGCTGGGGGAGATGGGTGATGGCAGCACCACGATGGGTGAAGATGGGGCATGCAGCTGGCAGAGGGCACAGCTGGAGCAGATGTTCCCCAGAAGGACCCAAGGGCCCTGTCTCAGCATTTAATGAGTGGGAATGGGAGCACTTTACTGTAATTCCAGCAATTACATTGTTCATCTTTGGCAGCCGGCACCAGCTGGTGTCCAGCTCCATGGGATCATGATAAGCCACCTGGCAGGGAGGCTTGGCAGCATGCCGTGCCACCGGGCAGCCAGCCAGGGCAGGGCACTGGGAGCTGCCAAGTGAGGTGTGAGGTACGGGAAGGGCCCTCCCCAGTGCTCCCGTCACTGGCACAGCCCCAGCCGCAGGTGCCGGCCGGGAGGGTCCCAGTGCCTGCCGAGTCCAAAGACTGGAATCTCCATCCCTGCGGCTCCAGCAGGGTCCCAGCAGCCCCTGCACTGCTTGGGCTCACTGACACTGAGCCGAGCTCCAGCCTCTGGATGCTTTCACCTGGCAGTGAGGTGCCAGCAGGCTGGAGGGAAGCTGCCACTCACTGGGTGCAGGATGGGGCTTGGGGACGGGGCAGAGGCTGCACTGCAGGGCCCATCATCCCCAGGGACCTGGCATCCTCCATTGCTGCTTCCTGGCAAGCACTGCCCCGGTCTCTTTCCCTGCATCACCCATCCTGGCCCTGCTGCTGCATCCACTTGGGGGTCCCCACAGATGTCCGGGGCTGTGCAGGAGCAGGGGACAATTAGCACCCAAGGGACAGGAGAGTGAGCCCTGCTGAGTCATCACTTTGCTGTTCTCGTTTTTCCATGGTGCTGTTGTGCAGTTTGCTGGAAGCCAGCTAAGAGCCATGACTAATCTGTTCTCAAAACAAGCACAAAGAGAGCGGGAGGTTTGTGCAAACCCGCAGGGAAGGGAGGCTGAATCACAGCACAGGGCTGGGGGACCAGATAGGAATGCCCGTCCATGGGGCAGCCCATGTGGAGTGACCAGTGCCCAGGGCACACAGGGGCAGCAGGGACCCCGGCCATCCCATGAGGTGCAGGGCAGGCTGAAGCAGGTGCGGGCCAGCAGCACCCTGCAGCTCACGTGCAGTCACCAGGGTCAGGGCTCCCACCCTGATCAGTTCCGTCCCGCAGTGAAGCCACCGGCCAGGGAGGCCAGGGAAGGAGGTGCAGGAGTTTGCTCTGGCCGGAATCGGGCAACCATCGATCTGCTGTTATTAAAACCAGAGCCGCTGTCGGGAACTCTGAAGCCTGGCTGCCCTCGCGCACGCTTCCTGGAAAGGGCCGTCCCGTGTGCCCTCGCCGGTAGGGAACGGATCCCCAATGTACCTGGACACAGCACCAGGCTTGGGTGGCAGCTGGGGCAGGGGCAGCCCCGTGAGACAGGAGCTGGGGCACAATTCTGTGCATGACACCCACCTCTCTGCTGCCAGGGGCTCTCAGCCGCCTGCACCCAGCACAAGGCCCTGGCCACGGGGCTGAGGGCAGCCCTGGCACCCCAGGGCGTGTGCTGGCAATGGTGAGGGAACTGGGGCACTGCTGCCCCTGTAGCCTGCTGGGCTGAAGAGGGTTTACTGGAGAGGCAAAGTCATTGCTTCCAGCGGGGAATGAATCACCGCTGTCAGGAATTCTGCCCGGGGGCTTTTCTGTAAGAGCGAGTGGAGTTTCGACACGGGCAAGGGCCGTGCCGGGACCCTCCTCCTTGCACAACCTCCCGCCGGGGTTCCTCTTCCCAGCCCCGGCCTCACCGCAGCCACAGCTGCCCCGGGCGCAGGCACCAGCACGAGGCGAGGAGCGGGGCCCTGGGAGTGCCGGAGCTGCTGAGGATGCCAGGACAAGCCCATGTTCCCAGCAGGGCGCAGCTGCCCCCACCCACAGAGCTGTGCATGTCCCACCAGTGCCACCTGCACTCAGCACCGCATGGCTGCTGCTCCCCACGGGCTGTCTCTGTTGTGCCCAGCTGCAGTTCAGAGCCCCCAGATGTGGTTCAGAGTCTCCCGCTGTGCTCACACCCTCAGGCACCGACAGACAAAGTAGCAGATTCCAGATGCAGCGACCACATCATCTCAGCCGTAGCATCTTCCCTGTGACCCAACTGGGCACATCCCACCCCCACTGTGCTGGAGTCACCCCAGTGTGACCGGAGCAGATGGGGGACACTGCCGGGGCAGAGGCATATTGCATGCTGGTGCCATCCTGCACGTGGTCACTGCAAAGCACCGCTGCTGAAGGGGAGGACAGCACCCACATGGGCCGCTGCAGCCCAGGGCCAGGCTATGGCTGGTGGGGAGAGGGCTGGGGCCAGGGCTTTCCCATCAGGCAGGGGTGACCACGGACAGGCAGCAGGGCCATGCCAGGGCCAGGCTTTCTCTCGGTTTCCACATGCTGCAGAAGCTCTCTCAGAGCGAGAGCAGAGGTTTCTTGATAAGGGAGAAGTGCACTCAGAGCGTGAACCGAAACGTCACCTTTGGGGCTGGGGGCTCTTCCCAGGCAGCCACGCTGCTCTCACGCAGCTCTGCAGTAACAGGGCTGCCTCTGCCCCAAGCCCAGCCCAGGACCCAGCACAGCCCCTGCGCTGTGGGGACAGGCTGTGCCGGTTCCAGCCCCTGGGTGAGAGGAGCAAAGAGCCCAGCTGCCCGCAGCCCTGCACTGACAAGGGAGCACAGTGCACTGGGAAACCAGAGATAACGGGTCCTGCTTCCTAGCAGCTCCTTTCCTGGGCACAGGGCTGACCCGATGGGAGCAGGACCTCCGAGAGCTCATTCGCAAGAGCCCTTGATGTGAATCTCCTCTGTGCCCCAGTCCGGCTGTCCCAGCGAGGCTCCCAGCCATGCACAGGACGGCACAGCCAGTGTCCTGAGGGACAGCCACTCCAGGCCAGCCCAGCACTATGTGGGTGATGGGGGCAGCTTTGGTGCAGCAGGCCCATATGCTGGCCCTGCCACCATGTTGCTTCCTGTAGCCACCAGCCGCAGCTGCAGCGATGATTCCCAGAGCGCTGGCACATTTGCCTGTGCTGCTTTGCATGGCTGAGGCTGCTTCAGGGCTGGAGAAGCAGTGTGTGCGAGACAGACAAGGCAGGCAGGGGTAAAAGCTGCTCACTGAGTACCCAACGGGCTCTCCCGGGCTGGGGGATGTGGGGGGGGATCAGCACACAGCAGATGTGGGAAGCTGCTTTATTTTGCTTTACCGTTTCTGCCATTCCTGGAAGCAGCCAGGGCCGCCCTGACCTTCCTGCTGGGAACTGCCAAAGCCCCTCGGCCCCATCCCTCTGCCCTGACAGGATGCTCCATGCCCGGGGCTGCCTCCAGCTCTCCTGGGAGCTACTCCCAGCCCAGAGGAGCTCCCACGGCCCCAGGGGCTGCGGCTACTGAACCCAGCCTGCCCCGAGCACTGTGCCACAGAGTACCCACAGCCCCGCAGGCACACACACACCCCCCCCCTGCAGTCCCACACACAGATGCTGAGCAGCTCCATGGCCACCCCGAGCTGCCTGTGAGCTGCAGTTCCATGCACCAGGGCGCAGCAGCTCCATCCCTGCAAGCCCCACACATTAGCACCAGGCTGATTTATAGAAATCCAATGGTTGGGGCTGCCGGTGCCTCCTGCCAAACCTCATTAACGCTGGCCAGGGAGCAAGGCAAACAGCTCATGCAGCAACAAGGAAATCCTTGTTTAAGCATTTCTGGCCTTGCAGGGTCCTTTGCCTCATGCCCAGGGGACGAGGAGGAGGAGAAGGACAAGGAGGAGAAGAGAAGGAAGCACATGCCACAGCCTCCAAGCTGGCACCACCTTGGCAGCCCCAAGGAAGGAGACTCAAAGGGACATAGCAGGGTCTGCACAAGGCAGGAAGCCCCCAGCATGGGCTGTGAGCTGGGAGGGAACAGGAAGCCACAAGGACACAGTGGGGTGCAGAAGGCTCCCACACCGCAGCACTGGGATCTGTCGTTGCATGTCCTCATCAGTACTAGTGACTAGTGGCTAGTGACTGGGGACACAGATCCGCTGGTGTGCCTGCAATGGGTGACTGAGGACAGGCTCAGCACTGCTGCCCTTCAAAGCTGATACCTTTGAGAAAACAAAGGTCTTTGTGGCTCCCTTCTGCCTCTGCGCATGGTGCCAGGCCCCCTGTGCTGTGCCATGGCCTGGGGGAGAGCTCTGCCAGAGCTGGCTGGGGCTGTCCAGAAGGATTTGCCAGTCCAGAGCAGCCTTGAAGGATCATCTGTGTGGGGCGGGAGCAGGATCCTGCCCCTCGGTGCCTTTGCTCTCACCCACAGCGGGCTCCCTGAGCAAAGCACTTGCCATGGGTGCAGTGAGCTCTGGGCACACACTGATGCTGGGAGCTGGCACCTGCCCCATGGTGGTTACGGGGCACCGGCAGGGCTGGCCTGTGGATCTGGCACTGCCAAGCTCTGAAGCAGCCTTAGTGACCTTCATCTGCCTGCCTCACGTGTGGCTCAGGATCTATTTCATCATCTGGAGAAAAGCACTTGCTGCCAATAACAGGGCTAATTAATTCTCCTCAAAGACCTCTCAATTATTCATCTCGGGCCACAGAGAAAACAATTACAGCACTTACCTCAGCCCCGACTCGGCCAGTGCAGCAGCCAGTGTGGGGCTGGGGCTGGCAGCAGGCAGGGCATGGCCGGGGATGGCCACACAGCTCTCAGTGCCCCCCTGGCAGCAGCATCCTAGAAGAGCGCAGCCTCAGCCAGCCAGGGTGCTCCCAGCACCAGAGCTCGGGACTGAAGGGCCCTGCCTAGCCCCTGCACTGCTCTTCGTCACAGGGCACATCCCGTGGATCCAACCCCAATTTGCCATGTGCAGACGAAGCTGCTGTGTCCCATCCACCAAGAACACAGCAGCCTCCCTCCTTGCCACCTGCCTGCAGTGGTCTGCTCTCCCCATCCTCAGCACAGGGACATACACCTTGGAGCCATGGCCAGGCCCAGCTGTGGGTGCCCACCCAAGCAGGGGCTCAGGCTGCATGGCCCCAGAACTGCCCAGCCTCATGCATCACTGGGGACAGGCAGAACATTGTCCCTCCTGAGTTCCCAACCCCCGGCTGCCCCTCTGCCCTGAGCCTGGGGCTGTGCTGGGTCCCTCTTGGCAAGGGGCTTTTTCCCAGCCAGTTCTTCGGCTCTTTGGACCTTGGGATGCTCCTTCTACCCATGGTAGGGTTGAGTCCTATTCCCCCCACATCAGCTGCACCGTGGGAAGGAAAACCCGCTGTGCCGCTGGCACTGCAAGCTCAGGGGTTCCCCTCTAGTCGGGTGACACTTGGGCAGGCTGCGGGAGCCATGTCCCCCCGGACCAGGGCTCCTTTATGTCCCCAGCTCTCCAAGCACGGCAGGTCTGGGCGCTCCAGCTCTGCCACCCCTCGCCTCCGGCACGCCGGGGCAAGGGCATCGCTGAACCGGAGCCCTCGGCCAGAGCCCCCAGCGCGGCTTCGCGAGGCGCCGGGTCCCTGAGGCTCGGAGGCACCGGCCGGGACAGCGCGGGGGGCGCCAGGCAGTTGCGGAGCCGGGCCAGGAAGGGTTAAGGGCGGCCCGCGCCCCCCCGGCGGCCGAGGGGCGGTCCTGTCGGGAAGCCGGGATTTCTGCGGTGGTTTTACTGGAAAAGTTGTTGCCGGCGGAGGGAGGGGTCACCCGAGCGGCCCCAGCAGGTTGGGGAAGGGGGAACCGTCCGGCTCCGCGCAGCCCGCGGCCCCGGGAGCGGCAGCATCCAACGGGCTCCGGGACCGGGGCCGGGAGCGGCGCTGGGCCGGCCCGCGCGGAGCTCGCTGTCTGCGCGGTGGCACTTAGTGCTCGGCTCTGGAGCCCCTCGACCCCTACAGAGGTGCTGCTCCCGCGGCCCCACCACTGGGGCCAGGCCAGCCCCGGGAGCCGGGGCACCCACCACCACCCACCAGCAGCTCTGCCCACAGGGTCCCACACCAGTGCCCCACGGGGAGCAGACAGCCGTGGACCACAGTGGTGCCAGGCACAGCCAAACCTCACATGGCACTGGCCACCTTCACCAGCCCTGACCCTGGCAGCGCCACTCCACCAAGCCCAGCAGGTGCATACTAATGGGGCCATGGAGGGGTTTGTTCTGGGCTCAGGCCCGTTGGGTGTTATGTGTGAGTAGCTGCTAGCATAGGTGTGCCCAACACAGGAATGGCAGCGTTACACCAGGACACCGGGGCTGGTGGAGAAGGCAGCACCCAGTCCCTCAGTGGCTCCTCCAGCACAGCCTGGCACTGGGCACAGGGGAGGCCTGGCTGTGCCGACAGCAGGCTGAGCCAGGAGCCCAGCATGTCCCAGCACTTCCAGGCATCGCTCCACGTTTCCCGACAGTAGGAAATCACTTGGCTCCAGAGCTCCTTCCCCTCCAGGGATGATTGATAGTGGCTCCCCCCTGCCCAGCTGGGAGCAGGCCCTATAGGGTGGCCAGCCCCAGCCCAAGAGGATAAGCTACGGCGCCTGCTGCGCAGGCAGTGCAGGCAGGGCCACCACAGGGCCAAGGAAGCCTGGCAGGAAAATGTCCCCAAGCTCATGGCGAGCACTTCAGGGTCTCGGCCAGGTGTGTGGCCAGCTCAAGGCACCCAGGTCACTGCCTGCACCAAGAGCAATCCTGTGCCTGCAGCACCTGCCCACAGCCCACCGGCTCTGCTGAGATGCTGGGAGCCAAGTGCCAGCCCTGCTCCCGGGGCAGCCACGTGTGCTGGGGCGCAGCAGTTGAGCCCCATCCCAGTGATGTCCGAGGATGCACAGCCACACTGGTGCTGGCCATTATGCCCCGCGTCCTGCAGCCGCTCCTGAGGCACTGCAGAGGGGCGGCCGCACTGGGGGCCGGGACGCATCGCGGGTAGGGCCTGGCAGCGGCTGCTCCGGGGCTGCCGGTGGGGCCGGGGCAGGGGGAGCCCGGCCGGCTCCGGGAATCGCCCCG